>CAKAOI010050135.1:0-16285 GCA_916701655.1 Sebastiscus albofasciatus | reverse complement strand
TTAGGGATAGGTTGTTCTTTCAAAATCAATAGTTTTATATATGGCAACGTAGGTTACATTTTCAGTTTAACAGTTGCTAGCTAGCTAGCTGTAGCATTAGATAGCAGAAGTTGGATGAACATTTCTATTGACCTGTAAGCTAGCAGTGTGCTAACCTGTAAGCTAGCAGTGTGGTAACCTGTAAGCTAGCAGTGTGCAAACCTGTAAGCTAGCAGTGTGCTAACCAGTAAGCTAGCAGTGTGCTAACCTGTAAGCTAGCAGTGTGCACTGCGTGTGCTAACTTATAAGCAGTGACTTCCAAGAAGCTTACTAGAAGCTAGGTTTTTTAGTAATAGGTTGTTCTTTCAAAATCAATAGTTTTATATACGGCAACGTAGGCTACATTTTCAGTTTAACAGTTGCTAGCTAGCTAGCTGTAGCATTAGATAGCAGAAGTTGGATGAACATTTCTATTGTTGACCTTTTTGGCTAAAAAGTTGTAATGTAATGTCAAATTTGTTTGTTTGAACTGCTGAAAAAATGTATTGTCCCTCTTTTTAACCTTACGTTGCTAACATAACCTTTTGTAACATTTGCTAAGTAGGTTGTATTTTAAGTTTTCTGAGTGAGAAACTAGAGAAGCAGATGAGACAGACTGTGAGAAACTGATATGAAACTGAACTTAACACCCTTAACAACTTCCTTATCTTCTTTTTCTCTACTGTACTACTACTGTTACTACTGTAAAAGGACTGTCACAAATCTACAATATTTAGACCATGACACGGTTTTAAACGTGAACATTCGAAATGTCTCTCTCTCTCATCTGCAACCGCTTATCCCGTTAGGGGTCGCGGGGGGGCTGGAGCCGATCCCAGCCGACATTGGGCGAAGGCGGGGTACACCCTGGACAGGTCGCCAATCCATCGCAGGGCTGACACATAGAGACAGACAACCATTCACACTCACATTCACACCTACGGGCAATTTAGAGTCAACAATTAACCTAACCTGAACATTCGAAATGTGTCCCAGTTTATTTCCTGTTGCAGTGTATGTAAATAACATCAGCTGACAGGAAATAAACATGGACCCAAACTGTTGCCTAACAATGCAATTCTATTGCAATTCCATTGAAATGCACTAAAAAGGAGCGTTTCAGACAGAGGGTGAATACAGGCATATTCAGGCAGACAGTATGAGGAAAATAATGTGTTTTTTGAACATTATAGCATGTTCTAGTAGAAACACAAAATACAAACATGATCTTGAAAATGAGCACAATGTGGGACCTTTAAAGAAACGATGTGTAACATTTCGGGGTATTTATTGGCAGAGATAGAATATGACATAAATTGAACAAAAATGTCCTTCAACTCAGGTTCAAAGCAATTTCCCAAACGCACACATACTCAGAGAGTTTCTCTTTCCTCTCTGAGCTCCTTCAGCCAAAAATGAATGACGCCCTGAGCGACACCAGAGGTAACTTTAGTCTCTCGTGTGCGTGTTACGAACTTCATACGATGTGTCACAGTATTATCCTGCCATTAGATCATACGCCGAGTTCAATATGGACGGAGCCCAGAGAGGAGGACAAGAATGAAGCACAGATGTGGAACAAATTACAGCTAAAACAAAGAATGTTTTCTCTTGGCAGTCTGACTTGGACATCCTGATGGGCAAACTAATGCTCATGAAATGAGGATGCTACTTTATTCCTGTGTTCTTGTACAACCCTGTCCAAACAAAGTGTATTGAATATGACAGTCTCCACTAACATTCACCCAAAGTTTATACAAGGTGGTCACAATAACCAGCACAAAGGCCATTCAGTGCTTTGCAAAATATTGTTGTAAATGCAACGTCTCAGTTGACCTTTTACTAAAACTGGGTTTCTTCCACACCCATTTTCTAATGAAATCCAAAGACAAGGCCATCTGCATTGGAGTATTCAAAGTTTTAGAATCCACTTTTGCTGATAAATTACCTAAAATATCTTCACAATGTATCAACTTTTGTTTTAGTTATTATGTCAAATGAATCTTTGTTAGCCCAAGAAAAACTGGGCAGAAATTAGCAGAGATTTTACACTAGATAAAACAAGAAACTGTGTAAAGGATTCCTGACCAAAAAGAGTCAAATCAACTCGCTTTACATCATAAAAGTTTAACGTTTATGAAGTATGGCAGATGAAAGGGGCAACTCCTGATTTACTACACCTGAAACATACAGAAGGCATCTCAAGGGCCAGTTGGATAAGAATAAAGCCAAAAGTTACGTAAATGTACCACAAAATATGGAAACAAGATACAGGAAACACCAGACGGCGTCTGTTGACTGTAGACCAACTTACCAGTTAGTAACGGGCTGCGATGTTTGCTGTTTGGTGTCTCCGGTGCAAATGAGTTTACACGGAAATGGTTTGACAGATGAGTTCACAGGTTTCAACCACTTCCTGTGTGTGTGTGTGTGTGTGTGTGTGTGTGTGTGTGTGTGCGTGTGTGTGTGTGTGTGTGTGTGTGAGAGAGAGACATGAGTGTTATTTGCAGCAGTCTACCTCATTGACAACGTACAGCAAATGACAAAGGTCATGTCTAGGTAACCCACAATTTGGGAAACTCTCGTGAGATGGTTAAAGTTAGGCGTTGACCTCTAATGGTTAAGGTTAGGCGTTGACCTCTAATGGTTAAAGTTAGGCGTTGACCTCTAATAGTTAAGGTTAGGCATTGACCTCTATTGGTTAAGGTTAGGCATTGACCTCTAATGGTTAAGGTTAGGCATTGACCTCTATTGGTTAAGGTTAGGCATTGACCTCTAATGGTTAAGGTTAGGCATCGTTTCGGGCGCCGTCGGCCTGGAGGTTCCCACTCTGAACGAGCTAAACCTCACTCAGAGAGGTTCCCACTCTGAGCGAGGGTCGGCAAAACAGTTCAGCTTCAGATGGTTGATCTGCACACCTGTGCCGGTACAACGCAACGGCGGGGAGGGCAGCAACAGGCCGACCCACCCGCTGTACGAAGCAGACACTATTTAGCTAACTAACATATAGTCATGCACCCTGACCCCATAATGACACCTGTTGAGTGACAGTCCCCTCATTTGCATAATGAGGCAGAAATGCATAAAGAATGAATACAGAAGTTTGGGGAAATAAATAAGGGTGAAATGCAAAGGGAAAATCGTGCAGAAAATAAATAAATGCAGAAATACATGAATAAATACAAACATTTGAAAATGAATATAGGATAAATAAATAAATAAATAAAAAATGCAAACATAATTAAATAAATAATGCAAAAATAACTGAATAAAACAATTATGAAAAAATAAATACATAAATAAATAAAAGGGAAAATTAAACAGAAGAGTAAATTAATAAGGGAATTAATACAAAGATAAATTAATTAATTAAAACATAAATATCAATTTATGTCACATTTCATCAATTAATTAATTGCTACATTTATTTTTTAGACTATTTTTGCTACATTTAATGACATACTTTTAAATCCAAAATGAAAGAATTTGAAGCAGATTCCTTAAGATGTCAATGTTTTTGTTTTTTTTTCCATTTGTTTGTCTCCCTTTGTGTTTTCTGTCTGTAACTGTGTTTTTGTGCTGCCTGTCTTGGCCAGGTCACCCTTGAAAAAGAGTTTCTTAATCTTAATAGGTTTCACCTGGTTAAATAAAGGTTAAATTAAATATATTTATTCATTCATTTATTTTTTATTTTGGCAGGTTCCGTCCTCCATAGATTCAGACCAGTATCTCATCCAAAGAGAATTTTAAATACACTTCTTTTGTGGTTTTATTCCAGTTTGATGCAGCCAGACAACTAGACAATCCTGCAAACTGATCGTGTGTGTGTGTAATTTCCTGTGATGCACAATGCTGATGACACCCTGAATTTAGTGTCCAAACCCTGTCCAATTCAGATATCTTAACAGCTTCAACTAAATCACAAGACTTATATAACTATTCCTTGCCGCTCTGATGGAGACGCAAAGCAATCTGGATAGAAAGCGCTCTCATGTGAAGGCGTTTTGTCTCGGATGTTGGGAGATGATATCTTTCTCTAGACTTCGTTAGACGCCAGATTGCACTGCGGGAAACAATAACCAAGGGATGTTTGTTCATTTTGGAGTTTAATGAGACTTGACAGTCTGTATTGCATTAATAATAGTGCTCTACAGGTCAGAAGAGGATTAACATGAATTTATAAGATTTATTTTGTTCTCTTAACAAGACTGAGATCCACTTTATGGCCTCTATTCAGAGCAGAATCAAAGATGAATCTATCAAACTGCTAGCAGCTGGATGGATGTTGGCTGCCAGCTCCCCCCGGTGTCCAACCTGAACCCTCACAAATGTAATGTAATGACCTGCTATTATCCAAACTGTTGCTGCAGTAACTCTGTTGCTCGGCCCCAGTAGGCCCACTGCGCTCTTGCCAGCTTCAGTTCAGGAAATACTTATCTGTGTGTCAGTGAGCTCATTGCTAGAGTCTACATGATTATTTAAATAGATTTTAAGGGTCATTTCAATCTTGTGTGAC
Organism: Sebastiscus albofasciatus; assembly: GCA_916701655.1. Taxonomy (NCBI): domain Eukaryota; kingdom Metazoa; phylum Chordata; class Actinopteri; order Perciformes; family Sebastidae; genus Sebastiscus; species Sebastiscus albofasciatus. The sequence continues at coordinate 11,751 of CAKAOI010050135.1, read as the reverse complement.
TGCCTAAAGGGAAATCATTACATGCAAGACCTGCATTGCACAAAAGAACAACTAAAACATTTAAAATAAATATATATCATCCTCTGCATTCTGCATTTTTGTGAGGATTTATGCCACATTCACATTGAGTCCTTTTTGTCTTAAAGATCATGCTTATTTTCAGTTTAATACTTGTATTTTGGGTTTCTACTAGAACATGTTTACATGCTTTAATGTTTAAAATGCCTTTTATTTTCCTCGTACTGTCTGCCTGAATAAACATAGTATACACCGTCTGTCTGAAACGCTCCGTTTTCGTACATTTCAATGGAATGGCAACAGAATTGCGTTGCTAGGCAACAGCTTGGGTACATGTTTACTTCCTGTCAGCTGATGTTATTTACATACACTGCAACAGGAAATAAACTGCGACACATTTAGAATGTTTACGTTTAAAACTGTGGTCTAAATATCGTATATTTGTGACATCACAAACGGACAGAAATCCTGACAGCTTGTTTCAAAAGCTCAGTTTCTGAATACGGGCTGTGTGTATTTCTCTGTGGATTAAGTGTTTGATACTTTCACAGTATTTATATAGAACTTAAACCTGCTTTATAACATAAAAGCCATGAAAATGTCACTTTTTACAATATTGGATCTTTAAAGGAACAGTGTGTAATATTTTGGGGGATCTATTAGCAGAAATGGAATATAATATTCATAACTATGTTTTCATTAGTGTATAATCACCTGAAACTAAGAATGGTTGTGTTTCTGTTAGCTTACAATGAGTCCTTCATCTACATAGGGAGCAGGTCCTCCTCATGGAGTCCTCCATGTTGCTCCTCCATGTTTCTACAGTAGCCCAGAACGGACAAACCAAACTCTGGCTCTAGAGAGACTTTCATGTTTCTACGTTACCTGAAGGCCACCGTAGTTCTCTGACACGCTGGTGAAACTGCGGTAACGTGAAGCGCAGAGTGTATAACCGTGGTACCGCCAGCCGCCGTCTGACTTCAGTTGCTCCTGAAGTAGAGTTATTATGGTATGGATGGCCCCTGAGCGAGGTGAGCGGCGTTATCATGGTTTTGCCATGGATGTGTTAAGAGAACTGGATACAGCGTTGGAGGCGGGGCCCCGTTCGTTCCTATGAAAGTGTCTCAGTGGAGCATGAAGCCAAAATGAGTAGAAAAGTACCCAGATCTTCTGCATCCATTGGGCCCGTGTAGCAGGCGCAGTAGCGTCCGCTCGGTCACATGACTTGGTCACGGGGTCCCTACGTCACGGGGTCCCAACGTCACACTGTCGTCACGGCTTGCTAACTCCTCCTCCCAGCCCTCGCTCCAGCCTCGGTCTGAGTCTCATTCACATGAACGGAGGAAGGGAAATAACTCTGGATTCAGCTATTAGTATATTTTACACCCTTTAGGACCACTATTAGAGTGTTCATACTAGGGAGTTGATTCACCTAAAAATAAATGATCCTCTGAGTTACAGATGTCTCTCTCCCAATGGAAGTCTATGGGAAAAAGTCTTTTTGGGCCCAATGGCATCACGTGACGGACACGGAAGTTGTCGTACCGCCGATTGGGCGCTACGGAAATTGGCATCAACAACCGGCGCTCTTCCTGGGGGCTTGGGTTTTGCACTCGGCAGCTCACGTTACCGCAGTCTTGGAAAGGGAGGGGAGAGAATCTGGTTGCAATCTGCAACCACACCACTAGATGCCGCCAAAACCTAAACACTGCACCTCTAACTGTGAGATAATCTCTATAAACAGATTCTGCATTCATTGTAGAATCTGTTGGCAATGGCACAAGATTTTGGTATCAGAAGTGTTCACATTCGAATAGGCTTTGGTTGCAGGTAAACAGTCTGTGTGGAGAGCATTGATTTAGCTTTTTATTGGTGTAAAATAAGCATGTATACTGTCTACTTTCGAAACAACCTGGTCGTACATGTCTTCTCTCAACTCCTACTCAAGTCTTGGCCCTTGTTCCAGAGGTTTATCTGTCGTCAGACCTGAAGACGATGGGTTCTGAGATTGACTATGAGATGGGAAAACAGTTAATGTTAAACCATCAGGGGATTCCTTAAATCACAAAATGGGTATGAATTAATTAATGAATTAGTGAATGTAAAAAAATTCTGTATTGTGAGGGTTGCGAATGCAGGTGAAAAACGTGGAAGCAAATTAGCAAATGTCACCATGCACAGAAACTAGAAATTAAAATCATATGCCATCAAGTAAAAACTGCTTTGACAAATATTTTTACCTCAAGGTTACTTGCTCTTTTGTAACTTACATGGTCCTCATCATCAGATGGAATTTGCTCAGTTGTCATGACTGATCAATATGATAAAACACCACATTTTCTGTTCAAGACCACATAAAACCTTCAATTCAGATATCGTAATTTGAATTACTTTGTAGATTATTATCTTCAGTTATTTTGTTTATTTTTAATTAGTTACTGAAAATTGAAGTTCCATACGAACACATCTGTAAAACACCACATCTGTAGAACTACATTTGGACAATCAGCTTTCTCCATATGAGGTAGGAGTAAGTCACTCATGTGCAAGTCATTCTTTCTCTCTTCCTTTTATTTCGATCCGGAGGCTGCTTTATTAATAATAATAATAATAATAATAATAATAATAATAATAATAATAATAACAATACAATAATAATAATAACAATATAATAATGATAATAACAGCAAATGTTATGGGAATATCACGTATTGAAATGAAACATTTACAAAACTCGTCTGATTATTAATTGTGCATTGGTAGGCTATTAACTATCCCTTAGCTATAAAACAACAAAGGCATACATTCCAGAAACGTTTAGAAAAACTTTTAACAACTTACTTGATCATCAGAAAATAATGCATCGTAATAATGAATGAAGCAATATCTGCCGCTAAAAAAATCAACAGCTGGGCTGTAATCTCATCTGTCTGGTTCCGTGGCTAATCTACCTAACGCCTGGTTACCATATCAAACACTGTAGATTACTCTACATAACGTTAGCTAACGGGCTCAGAGTTCATTTAGTTAGGGTATTATCACAGTTTAGCTAACGTAATAACGTTAGTCTGTTACTAACCTCAATCAGATATGCATAAGAAGCTCCTGTCCACTATAAATCTAGCATAACATTAACTTGCATGCAAATAAATTATTGAATTAACATAAAAATCAAATGAAATGTACCTTGAAAACACATGAAACATTAGCTAAATAACAAGGCTTTAATCACAGGGCTATCTCTGTCATGACACTGACAGTCTGGGAGTCCTGTAGAGAGTTTTCTCTCAGAGGAAACTTATTGTTGTCTGGGCCTACCTACATTATTTTTCAACTTTAGTTTTGAACCTGAACCATCTCTGTCACATCATGTTGCTTGCCACAGCCTCAGCCTATTATAATTAAAAATGTGGAACTCAGACCACATTTTGGTCAGGATGGAGACACTGTCCGGGTGAAAGACAGACAAGACGGCCGGTCCTGAGGGAGTTATAAGAGGAGTTAAATGCCTGCTGATGCGCAGAAGGAACTGTGTAGAATAACTAATCAAAACGACATGTTTGATGTGCACATACTGTATAAGCACGAAGGGTTCTGTGGTTCAAAACTACACTAAATGTCACCAGCGGATCTGTTGGTGTCCGTGTGAAATTGTGGCTTAACAGTGAGACTGCAGCGGTGCGCTGTGCTGGCTCTCTGTATACTTATCTCATGCGCACAAATTAATTAATGATGGGAACATGATAAACGTCTATGTAAGTATAATATTGTTATTTTAATTGTAGTGAACCCGGGACAATTTGTTAGTGACTGTTGAAAATAGGGACATTTGAGTGTTTTACCGATATGTGTCGGGTATCCGGACAAACCGGGACGTCTGGTCAACGTAAATAAACACCAAAATACCAGTGCCTCCATCACTCAGATTGATAACCTGTGAAATTGAGCACACAGCTGTGTTAACTAGTAACGTGCCCCCATAGTTTAACTGGTTTTATGGCCCCGAATCAGTCCCCCGATTGTCTTTTACATTAATGATATGTCTTCTCAACAAAATGCATAACCGATTTGAAGCCAAGTCTAACGTAGCTTAAACTTAACGTTAGCTTTCTAGCTTACAGTTAACCAGCCAATAAGTTAGCTAAAAAGACTCATGTAGCCTACTTTTCTTTGTGGGTTTTGTGGTGACGGATGAAGTTGGATGTTGTGGTGGTCGCGTCACAGATCTTTGAGCCACTGTTCTCTTCTTACTACCGTCATCGACAACATAATCATTGAATCTAAATTTTATTATTTTTGTTATTGTTATGTACTCGGCCCCTCCATGACAGCTCGCTGTCTCCTGCGTTGGCCTCTGCTGCGTCCTAGTAGGTTGTCAGGTTTGCGCGCATTGTACTAGAAATCCCCCGATGTTTCAAAAACAAAACGTAACTTCTCAATATCTAGAAAAATTCAAATATTTAATTAAAAAATAAGTCAAGTCCTTTCAAGTCATCTGTCTTAAGTCTAAGTCAAGTCTCAAGTCATGAATACCGAGTCAAAGTCAAGTCGAGTCTTTTATCAATGTTAGTCAAGCAAGTCTCAAGTCCTCAAATTTGCAACTCGAGTCTGACTCGAGTCAAGTCATGTGACTCGAGTCCCCACCTCTGCCATAAAGGGCTGTCAACTCTGGAACATATTACCAACTGAAATCAATCTAATTCCAAAGTCCTTTACAACAAAAGGTTAAGAGCTGGATAAAAGCAAAACAGAGCTGTATCCATTTATAGCAAATTGTACTGTAAATGACCAAGGTGCATTAGGGTACTTGTATTTGTAGTGTATTGTGGTTTTATGATAGAAATCTGTGTATTTTAATTACACTATACGTACATGTTAAAGTCCAACGAGTTGAAAATTAGCTATAGCTATAAACTCTGTGCAGCACATCAGTTTCATGCCCTGTATTGGAACTATGTTAAATTCCATCGTCCCTACCAAATAAAAATCAAATCAAATCACATGAAGATTTTCAAGTTGACTTAAATGCAGCATTATCTAAACCAGCTATTCTCAACCCCTGGGCCCGGGCCCACTGGTGGGCCTCAGAGCGACATCTAGTGGGCCGCGGAGGTACTGCAAAACGGTTAGATGAATTTAAAACTCCGATGGACGCTGTTCTGTATTTCAGAGGTTGTAGCGGGCTCAGTTTTAAAGCTAGAGATACTGGTATATGAAACTAAAAAAAAACATGAAGGAATACATTGGTCCTGTGTCATGCTAGTCGGGAAGAGCACTAAATAACGCTCCTGATAGACATGATGCTAAATGTTGGCGAGGAAAAACTGGCATGGCCATTTTAAGGGGTCCCCCTTGAAAATGGGTTCTGTGGGTACCCACGAGTCTCCCCTTTACAGATATAGCTAACGTTCTCGGATGCAGTGACACAAAGTGGAGCGGTTTTTTTAAAAGAAGAAGTTGTTTTGGAGACAACCCTGCACCAATAAAAGCTCAAAGCGTGTGGTGAGGAAATATGACTCTGAATACTTTGGATTCATAATGGCAAACAGTGATGGGTGAGGGTAAACTGAATATTTATGTGGGTCATTACAGCGGACGGTGGCATATTTATATCCCAGTTTCTCATTTATTTGGGAAGGTGGTCCTCAGAAATTTTTTAACAATCAGAAGTGGGCCTCAAATTACAAAAGGTTGAGAACCCCTGATCTAAACAGTGCATGCCATGTGTAAGTGTGCATGTGTGCTGATCGTGTAGGTTTTTCCTGTCATATTCAAGATAAGATAGACATCAGCTCATGGCATGCATAGTAAAATAACTGTTCAAAACAGTATGTGATTGATATATGTGCATAACTGTTTACTATGCATAACTCACCATGTGTATACATGGTGAATTGACATATATAGCATATATAGTCGACACAATATGTTAACAAGCATATAAAAAGATAGTACTAGTGTGTGTACATAATATATGTCACGTGTGTGTATGTCCGGAAATAACAATCCCCATCAGTTGGTCATGTTGGTCATGAGGAAAACCTCATTAAATCCCTGCAGTTTAAACTGCTGCTGGCTGAGAGGAGGTTTGAAAATGCATGCTCCTCCTCCGGGTTCGTTGGATTTAAGTACAAGGAAGTGAGGTGGGCGGGTGTTATTTATAAATGTATTTATAATTAATAAATTATTCACACTATTTTGACTGAATTTTTCTTAACTTTCTCAATTAGATATAATAACAAAATAAAAATATAAAATAATACGGTTTTCCGTATATAATCCGTTTTAACGCTACCGCTCTGATAATCAATGAAAGAACCGGGCGGAGCCGTTACTATGAATTCAACGCTTCCATCCTGGCAACGGCATCCCTAGCGACTTCCTCATTGGTCCGCCCGGCTCAAATTCCAGCCAATGAGAACGAAGCGCAGCAGATTTGGATCCGCAGCTGAAGCTCTTTAGTTCGAGCTCTCTCATCGTCTGAGAAGCAACACAGCAGACCTGCACTACCAACACACGATTTACACACTATTTACAGCAGTTACACAAGCTGGATGCGCTGCCTATCGTCCCGAAACGGAATAAAACGAGCTGGAACTGTAAAACACGGTAAGATACAACTATAATGTTTAGCTACCTAGTTTCGATGCAGAACCGGTTCACGTGTGGAGAAGCCCCCGGTAAACACACAGCCACACACCGCCGTGTTCAGCTAACAGTACTCATGTTGTTATCTATCTACCTCTAGCTAACACCGTCTAACCTGAAACACCACATGGGTTTAGTTAATGGTACTCATGTTGTTATCTATCTACCTCTAGCTAACACCGTCTAACCTGAAACACTCCTGCAACACTCCACCACTGTGTTTAGTTTTAAAACTCACCCGCCATCTTTCTGTATTGAGCAGATCAGAGTTGTGTGGCTGTAGAGTGCGTGTTTGTGGGAGTAGAGGAGCCAGCAGCCAGCAGCATGCCTCTACCGAGGGGGAAGAAAGCCCAGGTCCCCGCTGGGAGTCAGATCTTCAAGCTGAACGCAACAAGGAGTGAGAAGCAGGTAAGAGAGTCACTCAGCTCCGGATCGCTCAGAGAGCCAGCTGAGGCTGTAAACTCAGCAGACACTGCAGCAGCTCTTCCTCCAAACTGCATGACGTTTAAAAGGATTCGAAGTTAACGAGACTTGTGCCACGTATTTTCTTTTAGTGTATGTGCTGCGTGTGTTTGTGTTGCAGGAGGAAGGCCCGCAGGCGAAGAGGTCCTCCTCCCCTCCACATGGAGCCCCAAAGAAGAGGACTGCTTTCATCGACATCACTAATGTAAGTCTCGTCTGTCAGGTTTGTGGTTTCGGTAGAGAGAAGAGCTTCCACATTCAGCATCAAATATTAATAAACATATCAGATGAAGCAGTTGGATTCAAGGATGGAGACGCAAAAAGTCTCCTTTATTCACTTAAACCAACCTGGTGGAGAGGGGAAACCACATTTATTACTTAAGTCTGTAGAATATGATGTGTAGGCTGGGACATCTCTGCAGCACCACAACATTTCATTTGAAATGGTATTTTGACGACATTTCACCTTTACAAAATTAGAACCTCCTGCAATATGAAAAAATTGCAGTACGTCATATTGGGTTTTTGATCAAATGGATTAATTGTGCTGCCAATAAGCTGGAAGAGGTCGGTTCCAGGGTGTGAACAAGGCCTATGGAAAGGAGGCAATTGAGCCAATCACAACTAGGGATGTCACGATACCAGAAATCTAGTAGTCGATACCAATACCAGTGAATTTCCACAATTCTCGATACCCAATTCGATACCACGGTAAAAAAACACAACAATAAATCCCCTGTAATTCAACACGTACTCTTTTATTAAAAACATTTGAACATTACAAAAAACAGAGGCATGTAGCCTTTAAGTAATAAATAAAAAGAATTGACTCATTTTGTTCATTTTGGCGAATCAGCAGCATGTTATCAATCGATAGTCAGACGACGGACACTACATACTGACCGTGAATGCATCTGGTCCGTCAGCTCAGAGTAGTAGGAGCAGGAGCAGAGGATTTATTGTTGAAGTGAAAAGCAAATGCACCTATTTGGCAATATTTCACGTTTAATCCCAACGCTATAAGGGAACCAGAACGTTAATGAGGTAATCACTGCGAGGTGGATGGAGCCGTCACAGCCGGTGTGCACAGAGCAGCAATGAGCGTTACAGGCATCGTACGGTACCTTCAGTACTGTAGAAAAAGAGTACCGTCACTTTTTTAGAACTTGGGCATCGACTTGGTACCGAAGTATCGGTTCTTGTAACATCCCTAATCGTAATGCACGACCGGAGCTTCAGTTACACTGCGCATATGTCATATCCCGATATGCGTGTCGGCCTGTGACCCAGGCCTCCTTTCAATAGGCCTCGGGTGTGAAGGGTCTGCAGTGATGCTTCCTGACTCTGGAGGTGTATCAGTCCTGGATGGAGGGCAGGCTGGCACCAATGTTTTTTTTCACTGTCCTGTTTGGTGGCTGATCCAAACCACACAGTGATGGATGTGCAGAGAACAGACTGGATTATAGCCGTGTAAAAGTGTATCAGCAGCTCCTGGGGCAGGTTGTCTTCTGCGATGTAGAAAATGCAAACTCCTCTCACATCACCCTGGTTTGGGAAATGTTCATGTGGGTCTCTAACAGCAGCACAGGTTGATGATGGAAACATTTGTCAGCCTGGTGCATATATTTGCTACCACTTTAGTCATCTTTCTGGTTGTTTTAGTACTTTGGAGTAAGTCAGTGTTTCCGTATTGATTGTGTTCTGGGTTAGTTTTCCTGACATCATAGTGGAGCTGTTCAACAGCTGTCTCTGAAGTGGATGTCTGAGCTTCTTGGCATCGCATTACCTTTGAGGCTCCAATGATTGCATCACTGTGTAAAACCATCATGCGTTAGTGGGAACACTTTTGCATTTGTTTCATACTAAAAGTCACAGTGATGCACAAAAAATTGACTTGTGACTGTCAAGGAGAATAGCGGGAACATGTGTGCTCTCTGGTGCGTGGGTAGAAAGGGTCCTTTTTATCAACATTTGTGAGATGTTAACAAATTACTTTCACACGTGTCCCTTTTTTATCCCATAATACTGCACGTGTGTCGATAATTGTACACACATGGTGTCCTTAAGCAGAGTCCTGACTCGTGGAAAAACTGTTTTTTAAAAGTGATTTCACCAGCAAATATTTGTCATATTTCACACGTGGTTTTGGCCCAATACACACTCACACAGTAGCAGGATTGTGTGTCATCTGTATCACTCCTTTTTATGTGAAGGGGAACAAGCAACCGGAGGAAGCTGACCTTAAAGGTTTTGAAATTTTGACCGAGCTGACCTGGAGAGTACTTTAAATCAAACCGTAGCTTCAGATTCATCAGCATGCTGCATACGTCCTCTGTAGCATCTAATTCTGACAAATATGTCATCATCCTCATAAAGCTTCCAGGTTTGATTTATTAAGATGTCAGAGAGAGATCGATGGGCTGTGAACCACTATCTGCTGTCTGAATGCTGAATGAGTTCTGGATGATCTCCCACGGTGCGTTATCTCCTCTTAGCTGAGTTGTAGGACATTTTAAACAGTAAAATTATAGTGTGAGGAATATCTACAGCTTCCTCATATGACATGGGCCTCTTACTTTGACAACATTACCTGTTTTAGTTTGTGTTTGCAAAGCTTCTTAGAGATGGCTCTGCTGTAAATAAAGACAATTCATTAAGCCCATAAATGCTTGGGTGTCCACCGGTGTTTTCCAAAATACTGTATATGGATGGATGTACTTTATTGAACACAGTCTAACGAGGACGTCCCGTCTGTCTGTGCAATTCTTAATGTGTTTTATCATCAATTATTTAGCTAATATTTGTGGAACACTGAAGACGTCTCTACTCGGCAGGGACACAGCCTCTCAGCTGAGTTCTCACACACATCCATAGAGCATCATGCTCGCATGGTTTTGAGGTGGTCGTATAATGTACGCGGCATGGCGAATCCCAACTTGTTAATCAAAACTATTTTATTAGAATCTCCGGCTGGACTTAAACGAGCAGTCGGCTGTGTGGCCGGCAGCCGGCACTGATGGAGAGCTCTGATGAGTGCGTTGTGCTACACGACATTTCAAATAGGTTGATCCTTGTGTCCTTGGGTCACGTAACTTTTCACCCTCCACCAATCAAGGTGATGATTTAAAATGACTCTAAGCCCTGGACTAACTCCACCCTGAGGCGGATAAACCTACAAATGCTGTTTACATATAGAAATTACACACTATAAATTAGGGCTGGGACGATTCACCTTTCTCCCAATTGGATATTGTCACGATACTTAAGTGCCGATTGGATATGTATTGCGATTCGATATTACGATTTTATTTTTGTTATCTTTTTAACACTACACCATGGGAAAAAGTTGAATCATACACTTCTAGGGACTTTTACTTTGGAAAATCTCTAAATGAATCCAGTAAAAATGTTTGATTTTCAGCATGTCTGTAGTCAGAGATGTCCTGAAGTCAAATATATCAGTTATTGTCATCAATTATTTATTATCCAGCAACCCAGAAATCAAAGAATCAAGACATTTCCCTCACAGATTAGTGGGATTTTCTTTTTAATTTATCAGAGACATGTAATATTTTATACTTCTGGTAATATAATCCATTAATCTTATTTCCATAGATGTATTTTGTATACACAGTTCCCTTTGTTAACACTTTATTTTGAAAAGCGGACGTAGTCCCACGTGTCTACTTCCTCTAACTTCTCCAAGGTGGTCTCTAGCTCTCCCGTCAGCTCCGTTCTCTTTATCCAGCCGTTTCAATGCAGAGAACACAAATGTCAGTATCTGGGTGCTCTACAGTCGTAGCGTCGGCCCATTTGACCACGGAGACGAGAGCGACGGCCGGCTCCACCGCCACGTTACCACGATACGATAACGTTTCCTGTCCGTGACAGAGTTAGCATGCAGCTTTAGCTCTGCTCTGTCTAGCTCTGCTTTCCCTGTCAATGTGTGAAACCCAAAGTGTTTCCATCCTTTACTGGATGTGTAGTGTTTACCACGCTGGATTTAACATGGGAGGGTGCAGGTCGTATCCACGACAACCCTACAATGTTTTCTACTTTCTTGTTTCGTCTCGCTGATGTTTGTTTTGGTTGACGGATACGGAACGGATATGACGTCACGTTACTCAGACTACCACAATAAAAGCGGTGACTTCCTTCTACCTCCACGTAGACTCAAATGAAGCAAATATATTGATTCTGGTATTAAAACATCAATTTAGAAATCAAAGAAAAACAATTTGGATACGTAGGTGCAAGTATAATTCGGCCTTAGTGGACATGGCATTTCTTAAGATTCAAGATTCAAGATGTTTATTGTCATGCCGGTTGTACAGGTACAAACGTGTGAAATACTTTTTGCCGGGAAGCTCCATTAAAATAATAAATTATATTACATTTACATTATAATTACATTTACATTACAATTATAAAAGGAAGTACTTTATACAAGGGCATATTAACAAGCATATTAGGCATATTAAGCATATTAAGAACATATGTAATTAAGATTATATACAGTATATACAGTATAGGATATATTTTGTGAAGAATGTGTCAATTGAATTGTAGATTTAAAAGTCTGATGGCCTGGGGGAAAAAACTGTTCCTCAGTCTGCTGGTGTG
>CAKAOI010050133.1:51248-64205 GCA_916701655.1 Sebastiscus albofasciatus | reverse complement strand
TTAATCTTTTAATGCAGCGGGATGTCAGTGCACATGAAGCATGTCACCCCTGTAATGTTTTGAACTAATGTCTCCTTGTTCGCTTGACTTCAATCTCCTTTGGTTCAGTAACCGAGTGGACTGAGGATGTTGGTGTGTCATAGTTGGATGGATCAGTCGGATGAATTGATCTGCTCTTCCAGTGTTGCCAGAGTGGGCTGGTTTCTGTCCAACTGGGCTACTTTTCATTAAGTTGGGCTGGGACAAATAGTGTCGGGTTGGTAGATGAAATTTGAGCTGCTTTTGTCAATATATGCTTTAGAAAAAACTGTGACATTACTAGGGCTGTCAAAGGTAACGCCATAATAACGCTTTAACAGTCATTTCGTTTAACGGCACTAATTTCTTTAACGCATTAACACAAATTGCGATTTTTAAGTTGTAGCGGGCTCAGTTTTAAAGCTAGAGTGAAGATACTGGCATCATATGAAACTAGAAAAGAGTCATGTCATACTAGTTTGTCAAGAAGGAGGCTAAATAACGCCCCAAACTTACGCTAAATTTTGCCAAGAAAAACTGGCTTGGCCATTTTCAAAGGGGTCCCTTGACCTCTGACCTCTAGATATGTGAATGAAATGGGTTCTATGGGTACCCACGAGTCTCCCCTTTACAGACATGCCCACTTTATGATAATCACATGCAGTTTGGGGCAAGCCATAGTCAAGTCAGCACATTGACACACTGACAGCTGTTGTTGCCTGTTGGGCTGCAGTTTGCCATGTTATGATTTGAGCATATGTTTTATGCTAAGGGTTTCTGGACAATATCTGTCATTGTTTTGTGTTGTTAATTGATTTCCAATAATAAATATATATATATATTTGCATAAAGCAGCATATTTGCCCACTCCCATGTTGATAAATACTTGATAAATCTCCCTTTTAAGGTACATTTTGAACAGATAAATAATCGTGATTAACTATGGACAATCATGCAATTAATCCCAATTAAATATTTTAATTGATTGATATCCCTAAATATTACCAAACAAGCATTCACAAAAATAAATTTATGGTCAAAAATACAGCTACAAAATTCAATAAACTTCGTTGTGTCCACTCATATTAGTGACTCATTTCATTGAGAAATATAGTAGTAGTATTCAGTCGTGGTTAGGGATAACGGAGGACTTACTTACCTTGACATGGTAATTTGTATATTTGGTTGTCTGACTGCACTCTGTGGGTTTGCGATAGCTTATTTATCTAACATTGTATCTTTGGTTGTTTGATGCAGATATGAAGCTTTGTATGCTTGTGATGTTTTCTATTGAGCATATAATGTTTTTATGGTTTTACACAGGTTTCTGGCAAGGTTATGATTTGGGCTGTTTTGTTTGTTATTGAATTGGGCAGGTTTTAAGTTGTGATTGGGCTGGAAGCTGTCAATCTGATCTGGCAACACTGTTCTCTTCCATCCTTCGCCACTAGATGGCAACAAATCTACTGGGCTGCTCCTCAAATTCAGTAACTTGGACCTGCGACACACTCCCACTGTCGCTCACTAGTGCTTGGTTCGTGCATTCAGTGTGGCTAGACGTGCAGGAGCCAGAGACTGACATCTGTGTACCTTGGTGCTCATGCTTCCCGTGCTTCTCGTGACGCCTGAAAGCACCAGCACTTCTGCGGCTCTAGGAAATTCAGCTCCCTCTCATCCCCCAGCAAGAAAAACGAGCCCCACTCCAGTTGGCCAGTCGTTCCAGTTTCTCTTTGTTCTGTGGCGCCGTCTATGTTGTTTCAAATTTCAGGTGCTGCAAACCATCGTGCGTGACTCCATTGTGCTCGTTTTGGCCTTGATTACATCAGTCTGACTGCACATACTCTTTTGCATTCACTTCCCAGTGAAAGCGTAAAGCGGTTAAAGTGCTGCAAGTTGTGAGAATACTTTAGTGCTTTCTATAAAAAGGTTGACATACACAACCTGACTGCTCTTCATTACTGGGTCCAGCACAGATCTCATCCACCCAACCTGGAGAACACCAAGTCACGTAAAGTCAGTTTATTTATACAGCACATTTAAAAACAACAGGAGCTCTCTCCAGTTGAGGCAGATGGGTTAGGATCTGCCTCAGTACAGGTATACATAATTAAAGAAATAAAAGACAATAATGCATATTGGTATATAATAAAACAATAATAGAGAGATGAAATAAAATGGGAAGTTAAGAGAAATAGGATAAAACCAACAACCGATTAAAAAGCAGTAAGAGGACATTAGAAATAAGTTAAGAGGGGACTGCCATGGGGCAGCCTCAAGCAAAAAATGGATTTTTATTTATTTATATATATTTTTTATTCTATGTTTTCTATTTATTTATTTATGTATCTGTTTTTCTTCTTCACTGTGTCAGTGATTACTTCATTTAATTCCATGTTTAACTTACCAAATCTTCCATGTGTACCACGCTATCTCAGTCACATTAAAGAGGAGCCTTGGTTTGAGGAAATGAATCTAGGATGACAATGTTGCGAAAATATCTCCCTTTATAATTGTACTGATGTACTATACCCTTTGTGACAATCATTTTTTTTTTTTTTTATTAAATTTAAATTAAATTTAAAATTGTCAATGGTGGAACAGGACTTAAAGTGGGATGGGAGGCTATTCCAGAGCCGCGGCGCAGCAACAGAAAAAAGCTCTCTGGTTTCGAGGCATGAGTGAGGGATTGAGAGGAGTTGTTTGTTGTGACGATGACTTGAGTGACCTATAGGGGCAGAATATGGAGTTAGCAGGTCGGTAATGTATTGTGGAGCTAATCCATTTAAAACTTTTAAAACAGGGGACTTGTGTTAGAGAAGATGGGCAGGAAATATTGTTTCTGTACTTAAAGCACCAGTGTGTAACATTTAGGGGGATCTATTGGTAGAAATGGAATACAATATTAATAAGAACGTTTTCTTTAGTGTATAATCACCTGAAACTAAGAATCATTGTGTTTTCATTACCTCAGAATGAGCCATTTATATCTACAGAGCGGGTCCTCTTCACGGAGATGGTCGTGTCTAGAAGGTAACCTGCAAATTGCGAAATCTGATCTGAAATCTGCAAAAACTCTTGCGAGACTCGCTGCCCGACCTATCCTAACATTAACTATTCAAGATCAAAGCCTAACCTTAACCACCTCGTGAAAATTTCCCCAACTCGTGGGTTACCTTCAAGACACGACCCACGGAGCAGGCCGCCACGTTTCTACAGTAGCCCAGAACGGACAAAATAAACACTGGCTCTAGATAGGGCCATTCGCATTTTCATGGTTTTGCGTCGGCCATCGTCGCTCTCCAACACGCTGGGCACACGGGAGAAGTTTCAGTTGGTTGAAATCTGCAACCTCACCGCTAGATGCCGCCAGATCCTACACACTGCACCTTTAAAACGACTGTAGTCAATATAAAAATGTAATTAATTAAAATAACTTAACAGAACTGAGTTTTTGCTTTGAATGTAACACGCACTGGAAAAAATGGCCAAAATTAGCAAAAATGCATGAACCCACCAGAAATATAATTCATGTATAATGATACAGCAAAAAAAAAAAGTAATGGAAAGAAACACAAGACATGTTTTGTGTATATGTACGTGTTTGTGTGTATATATTTTTATCTGTGTACTATTTGTGTGTCTCCAGGTGGGCTGTGGAGTGTCTTCACGTTAGGTGGAGCTGGCAGCAAAGCCGGGATAGACCAGGAACACAACCCCTTACCTTTGTCCAATCAGAGCCTTCTGTTACTGCTGGTCCTGGCCAATCTGACGGACGGGCCCGACTGGCCCAACCCCTACCGCCAGGCTATCACGTGTTTCAGAAACACACAAGGTGTTTATTGAATCCATTGTACATATTTGAGAATTGCTCATGTGTATGACATGTACCGGAGGGTGATGAAGTAATGTGATAAAATAATAATCAGAATCAGAACTACTTTATTGATCCCTGGGGGGGGGGGATTGGGACGTTACAGTTGCTCTTATATAAAAGCACAGAAATGTAAGAAAATAGAAATAAAGGAGTATGTAACATGTGAGTTATGTACATATGTCGAGAAATATAAATAAATAATAAAAATAAGAATTTAGAAATATAAGAAATATGTACAATTATGTGTATCAGACACATATAATATATACCACAGTGTGAATAAGTAATAAGTACAAAATGCTGAGAAGTAGGATCTATTAAGTGTGATCTATTAAATGCAAGCATGGTATAAATAAAAATGAAATAAGAATATTTCTTGAAAGTCCTGATAATAATGTGATAATCCTGATAATATTCACTTCTGCCCATGTAGACACGTCGTCGCTGTCCATGGAGCAACCTCACACTTTCCAGATCAATTTCAACAGTCTGTACACGGCGCTGTGTGAGCAGCAGCGCTCTGACCAGGCCACACTTCTACTGTACACCCTCCTCCACCAGAACGCCAACATGAGGACGTACATGCTCTCCAGAACTGACATGGACAATCTGGTGGGTAGGATGGCAATGAAGACAGTTGTTAATTTACACGCATGCATCATTAGTCCTGTCTCAATCGACAAATGACGTTTTGTGTCTAGTTTATTGTCAAGGCTAAAGCAAAGAACACTGTGTGATTGGGTAATCCTCAACAAAAAACACATTATGCAGTCCTTCCTTAGACACGTTGGTATGGCCATGAAATTGTTTCATGCAGGACCAAAGCTACGGCTCAGTAAACAGTGAGGATGTATGCAGTGGCAGCTGGTGCTATTCTGTCCATGTGGGACAGTTGCCAGTTATTCCTTACAGCAGAGTGAATGTACTGAGGCATTTAGTGAATGAAAATCAATCTTAAGCTCAGCATGTCAGATGGTATCACATATGAGCGTGGCAGGCAATCACATATGAGGCTCTTTCACACAGTGCAACGCTAAATAATTTGGTGTTATTGGATAGGAGTGGAAGTAGGAGTTTAAAAAGACTCGGCATCTAAACTGATTGCAAATTCATGGCATTCATAACGTGCAGGAAAATGACTTTAAATTCCAATCATATTTTTGAAACTACAGGTTAATTAAATTCATTTCCGTCTATCAGTATGACCTTTCTGTGTTATAACAGCTATTATAAAACATCATCATTAGCAGATCTAGATCGAGCGTATTGTGTAGGGGGGCTCCTAATGAGTCTAGCCACAATAAAACGCTGCGGCACGACAGCATAATGAGCTAACGCTGCATCTGTGTGGGTTCATCGCTCACCATGCTAGCAACTAACTGCTCTCACTCTGACAGTATGATTGTTAGAATTAAATCTTTTGCAACACTGTTGTCATTAGCGGATCACTTTTACCATCTGTTTTGCATACTTCTGAATGGAACATCTGCCTCCACCTATAGGTTGGCAGCCATGGATTAGTAAATGATGTAAATGTCTTCTCAACTAGCATCTGCAGTGCTGCCTTTACTGTTATGTTGTCTCTTTTATATGGTACTCAGTTTGCACCACCGTACTCGCCAACCTAAGACCTCAAAAATAGTGAACCAAAGCATGGTCTGGGGGTCATCCCCCCGGAAAACTCGAGTTTCAGAGACTTTGTTTCCTGCATTCTGGTGTCTTTTTAAAGAATGAAAATAATAAGTACACTACAAGAGCATTTCTATCTTTAATACTTTTAATTTTACTTTTAATTCAGGAGAGAATATAGAATAATTCACCCCTCTGGTGTGAATCTCTGGCAAAAACTAATATTCATCAGAATTCATTCATTCCTTCGTTCATTTTTTGCCCGTGCTTCAGAATGTCTTTCACCAAGTAGCTTACTCTCCATTTGTCTCTCCGTCTCTCACTCACTGAACGCCTTTTCAGACAACGACACCACTGCACTCTGAAACTCATTATTTCCAACGGCTTGCGCCAGGCCGTCTTTTCACTGTGTCGAACAAAGCCCAACTTTGCACGTTGTGACTTGCACTGAACCCAGCGGCGAGCGCAGCTCAAACTGCGTTGTGTCGCGAGCAGCTCTTTTCTGCCAGGAAACGACATTTGGTGTAGCTCTATTGCCGTCCGGGGGGGAAACAGTAGGTGCTTATGGCTTATACAGGCTGTACAGTGCCAGAAATGGGTTGTGATATCGAAAAGGGGAGAAAAGGGGAAAAAAGTGTGAAAATTCGTCATAAATCGGGAGAAATGTGGGAGAGGGCAATGAAAAACAGGAGGCTCCCAGGAAAATTGGGAGGATGTGCACCACAGGTGGTAAAACTACTACAGTAACATGGCTTTATGTAGTACAAGTAATAATATGATTGTATTGGGCTCGTTGGTAGTTAGAGCTTTAACAACAACAACCGCTTCCTTTCCCTGAATAGAATAATACAAAGAATACATTTTTGTTTGGGCATACCTTATGCTTTGTAGAACAGGTAATCAGCTTTTCAGTTGCATCTGTTGCAAGGTTGATATTTCCATTTTTGTCCCCTCAGGCTGTTTGATTGTGAAATCTTGTAACGAGGATTTAATGAATGTCATTTCTGCGCCTACCCCTACACACTTCCTCCTCGCTCTCCCACTCTCCCTCTCAGGTGTTGCCCATCCTCGAGATCCTTTACCACGTGGAGGACAGAAATTCTCATCACGTCTACATGGCCCTCATTATCCTCCTCATCCTCACAGAGGACGATGCCTTCAACCGCTCCATCCACGAGGTGGTGGGTAGACACTTTAATGCACGTTGTTCAGGCATTTTGCCACCGCAACCTTGCTTTTCTCGCAATAGCTGAAATACTCGTAAATAATTCCTGATGTTTTCACAACAGTTATGTCTCATTTCTGTGTGTCTCTCTGCCTCTCGCAGGTATTGAAGAACATCTCATGGTACACAGAGAGAACACTGACAGAGATCTCACTTGGCAGTTTGCTCATCTTGGTGGTCATCCGCACCATCCAATTCAACATGACACGGACAAGGGTAGGTTTAACATGTATTCACACACACACACACACACACACACACAGGTTCCCACACAACCTGGAAAACCTGGAAAACAATTTTCGAGTCATTGAAAATACATGGAAAAGCAAAATGGCCTGGAAAATCTTGTCTTGTGTCAACATTCTCCTATTTTCCTTAAGCTGAGAATGAACAACTAGTCTATCTATGACATTACATAACGTTGCTTTCTTCCCAACTTGTTTTAAACAGTTGAAAGTTTATGCATTTGAAAAGCAAACAGTACTAAGTCATTTACAGTTTAGCAGTAACATCAGGTAACGTGTACCTTTGTGCGTGCGTCCTCTCCAGGATAAGTACCTCCACACCAACTGTCTTGCTGCACTTGCCAACATGTCCGCCCAGTTTCGTTGTCTCCACCAGTACGCTGCCCAGCGCATCATCAGGTGAGGACATACTGTAGGCGTACGAATGACATAGCAGACAAAGCAGGGTGATAGAATATGTTAATTGGTAGATCCATCCATTTTCTGTACGACCTATTCCAACTCTCGTCTTCTTCTAGCAAATTTCTGCTTTGGGAGAATATTAAAATTGGCTTGAGACAAAAAGTAAAGTTGTCAAATATTGAGTGAGTATATAAGTGACCAAGTCTATTTTTATTATGTTCTTATTTTCCCTGTTTGACATTGAATGTGTTATCTTTAGCGGCACCCTTGACGATAAGCGGTAACTGCAGGTGTGTTTGTGGATCTCACTTCCTAGAGATCCAAACAGTGGGCGCCGCTTGTGATTTTTCCTGGGAATATCACCACAGACACCCAATTTGTAATACTGCAAATGCAAGGGCTTCGATAGATAGATAGATAGATAGATAGATAGATAGATAGATAGATAGATAGATAGATAGATAGATAGATAGATAGATAGATAGATAGATAGATAGATAGATAGATACATATATAGTGACTTAACAGACATTTATTTAAATGAAAATCTTCAAGATTATTACTTTTAAAGTAGAATCTGGATTTTGACTTATATATTTGACAGTCTTTATATCCTCCAACTAGGGATGGTTGACATGGATGAATTCCTCAGTATATCTGATTTTATATCACAATATCGATGCATATTTTGTTATGATAAATTGAGCAATTGTAACCGGATAATATAACCAGACAGGGATGCCTGTTTTTGGCTAATTCAGTGAATTAAAGGTACAGTATGAAGGATTTGGTGACATCTAGTGGTGTGGTTCCAGATTGCAACCAACTGAGTACCCCTCCGCTCACTCCTCCCTTTCCAAGACTGCGGTAACGTGAACCGCTGAGTGCAAAACCGTGGTAACGCCTCGCTCAGAGGCCATCCTTACCATAATAATACTACTTTATGAGCAACGTAAGTCAGACGGCAGCTTGTGCAGCTGGCTCATTCTAACGAAAACACACTTAGTTTCAGGCGATTTTACACAAATGAAAACATATTTTTGAACATTGTATTCCATTTCTGCTAATAGATCCCCCGAAATGTTACACATTGTTCCTTTAAATAATACAAAATCAAAATAGAAATAAGTCATTCCATCACAATTATCCAAAATGCATTCAAAACAAGTCCTGCTCTTTGACTTGCAACATTTCCAACAATGTATGATAAAAAAATAATGCCCCCGTATAAATGGTACGACAACATATTTGACCGTAGACAATATTGTCTCGTAGCATCGTCATATCTCCGACCCCTACTAACTCTAAACTGTGCTGATTGTGCTTCATTTCTGGCGGACAATTTGAATAAAAAAGACAAGTGTACATCCCAGAGAGAGAAACTTGGTGCTCCACAATATAAATCAGTTAGTAGAGTAGAAAGTGGTGGCACACCATCAAAGCAGTAAATGTGTTTCAGCCAGAGGCCTTCCTCAGAGCGTGCATGTGGATGAAGTCTGCCCAAACTAGAGCTATTGCACAGCAGACAACGTGCTTTCTGACATTTGTGTAGTTTCATAACAGCACAAGTAGTGTATAATATAACACACTTAGCTGGTGTGTATTTCAACTGTCTCAATTGCTGCTTCAAGTTAAAGCTGCAGTGGGTAGAAATGGAACAAATATGATTTAAAAAATCATGTGCCTTTGTGTCGTCCTGTGCTCCTAATGGCGTCTGCAAGATTTTACAGACTGGAAACCAGCCAATCAGCTTCTGGAGTCCAGCTTCCGTCTATGAGAGCCGGCTGTCAATCACTCGCGAACTCCGACAAAACGGTCAAACTAGGTAGCGCTGATCAAATATGAATCAATATTCTGTTACTGTAATGACTATTTCTCTCCTCAGATGTTTTCAGAATCATCTTGTAGTGTACTGTTTAGCTATGAAATGAGAAAGTTTGTGACCCGGCAGCCATGTTGAGATCTACTGAGGAAATACCAAGCACCGCCCACCAGCCGGAGCACAGCCAATAGGAACGCTCTCTCTCTCAAATGACCTGTGATTGGTCAAAGTCTCGTGTAACGGGCTAGATTTTTTTAAAGCCTGAAAACAGAGCCATGAGGAGGAGCAGAAGTCTAGTTATTTTTCAGACACTTGAATTACAATATGCTGAAAGGTTATTATAGAATTTTAGCCCAGTGATGCCAAAAAATTGTTGCCTACTGAAGCTTTAAGTGTCAGGCTTGGACACAATTTTCATCTGTGTGAGAAATTGCCCAAAGAGTGGGGCGGAAGGGTAGAAGTTCTAATTCACACAGAAGCACACTCATTCATTTGAATGATTGTTATAGTAACTTGATAGTGGAGACTAAGACATGAAATATTGAGAGAACGTTGTAGAGAAGAACATTATGTACACGAGGTGAGGGAAAGAGTTTGACCTATGAGGAGACAGAAGACCCAAGAGGACAAAGTCCAAATCGCGCATACACATCAAGTCATTCATGAACTCCAGACACACAGGAAGGAGTGTTTCCTTTCCCCCGAAGACGTGCAAATGTTCACGCACACTCAAGGATCCTCTTATCCGGCTGCCTGGGTCTCTCTCCATATCTGTGACTCTCTGGTGCTTTGAGTCAGAGAGGAACACTTGTCTGTGAATGTGCACACGTCTGTCCGGGAGTGATGTAGAGCAAGTGACTCCATGTCTGATGATAATGATAATGATGATGACTATGATGGCCAGGGTTGGGCTAAACTGGCTGGCTAGATAAAGGGGATTTCCTGCCAGGAATTTCCAAACGTCTGCTAGGCGGTGCTGAACTCTGCTGTTTGTTTACAGGCAGCAGTGGCTTTGAATTGTCTCCACCACCACCACCACCACCACCCTACATCTTTCCTTATTATTTTCATCTTCTCTCACAATCAATATTTCCGTTTTGGAGCATTGTTCCTCTGTCCTCCATATCTACAGTCTCCTCTGTCACCACACACGTATCCCATTAAAACACCAGTTACTCTCTCCATTGTTTGGTTGATCAATGTCTGACCGATACTCTGGTGAAAATATTCACGTTTGAGAAGTTGGAGCCTTAATTGTTGCTTAAAAATGACTAGAATTACGAATTAAATATCAAAATAGTGACCTGTTCATTTCCTATTGATCGAATAATCTACTATTTGACCGTTTCAGCTGTAGTCAATGTAGACAAGGAGCGACAAACGCTGAGTAGGGAGGAGGTCGCGGTGGATGGGTGAGTCCAAAAATATCGGACTTTCGCCCTTGAGACCGCTGTTTGTATCCTGTGTGAAACTAGAAGTTAACATTGATTTATTTTGTCACGTAACTTACGCATTTAAGTAATGCCACTTCCGTAGTTATTTCAACCCAAACCATGATCTTTTCCTAAACCTAACTAAGTAGTTTCCTGCGAAAAAAGTTTATTTTGAAAAGACTGTACGCACGTAACATGCGGAAATTGACACCTGTTGCTAGACATTCGTAGGAAATTGCATGCCTCCACTGCACCGGAAGGCCTGACAAATAAAGAACAAATACAACTGGGGTGTTGAGGACAAACATAACTGCAACCCCCCTTGTTTGAGTCCTGACGAGGGCCCTTGACACCCCCCTCTCTATCACTATAGGAGCTGATAAAACACAACAAAGTACACATGGAAAAGAGGAGACATATTACAGTAGTTAATTTAAAGAACACAAATGCAATTTGTGGTGAGCAGCAGCAATGAAAAGGCATGAAATATCAGAGTTTTCCACAGTTGATTATGTAATCTTCATCTTATGTTTTCTTGGATAAATGTGATCGATTGTATCAAAGCTTGAGCAGCATTTTAATGGAAACATCATTTTGAATACCTTAAAATGAATGTGTAAACATACATACAAATGTCCACATACAGATTTAGATGAACAGCACCAGACCACACACTGTGTGTCCACATAAAAAAAAAGGATCCTTTGAACTGGTAGAGACAGAGCACCTTTACATCTTCAGTGAGTCGTGGGGGGGGACCACGTCTGTCGTTACTTCGGCCTCATAACTGATTTTGGGATCAGGCCCAATGTGGAAATCCTTCTGTGTCGCCGTTTCCCGGGCCGTGTCCGTCACTGCCTCGGCCCAGATGAGGGACGTGACGGAGCAACTAGTCAAAGTGCTTTATGTTGGGCAAACGTCCCAGGTGGAACTTGGTCGGTGGTCCTGACTAGATAGTACAACAGGTCCCATTAAGTAGTCATGTCTAACAGGGCCTTTGACATTAGGTCTGTAGATAACAAGTAGACCTCCTCATGGCAGCTCAGATATCTCTATCCAGCTATCATTTGGCCAATTAGCCTGCAGAAAGAATGCTGAGAGATGTTGTGTGTGTGTGTTTTCCAGTGCTGACAGATGGACAGGTGTAGCTCTAAGGGGCTTAGCTGAGCTCTGCACCAGAGTTTCCCCTAGCCCTTTCCTGTCATTGAATTTAATTTATTCTGCATTTTCTTCCTTGATTGACACAAGAATTAAACATTCAACAGCCTTGGGGGTCTTGGGAAGACTATTAAAAAGTTATAATTAAAACAGAAGGTCACTAATAATTATGATGATAAACACCACAATGAATACAATATGAGACTTTGAGAATAAAGACCATGTTATAGATAAGATGTTAACAAGAGAAAAATTTAGAATTTTTAGACAACCAGTATTGTATAACATGTTTTTTTTAGAGTTAAAAAGAAGTCAAAGGGACAGCGAGTTGTTCTTTGCTCAGGCGCTACTCAAAAAGTTACTTTAAAGAAAGTTTACTGTGGCGTCAACACTGTGCCATTAATGACGTGTACGTATTGACCCACCCTTTGGCTACCCAAGGTCGGTCAAGCATACTTCAGGACTCTTGATGTGCTGTATGTCCGCGTCCAGCCATCACATTCAATCATGCAGTCCCATCCAGACAACTGTACACACACACACACAAACATACAGAATAAGGGTAAAGCAAGTCAGTGAAGTTGTGGGTCAAATGGCAGACTGTTAACTACAAGGGCAACAAACACACACATGTATAAACACTGGAGTTCTGATTGTAAATTGATGGTAAATGAAGCGTAATGTTTCATATTTTGACACATAATTTCTAAAACTGTCTCCTGCCAATTTCATGATTATTTTGTTTTTCCAAAACTAATTATTATTCATTATTTTAAAGGCCTCATTTAGAAAGCAAAACAGGCCCGTCTCTAGTAATAATCCATCTTAAAGAAAGGCCTCTCTCTTCAGTTAAGCTGAGTAAAGACATGAATTACTGGTCAACATGTGCCACATGACGACGACTGTGTATTTGGTATATCATTCATCTGTCGTTAATGCTCTCACTCCTTTCCCCCCCTCTCTATCTCCCTTTCTCTCTCTCCTGCAGTTTGTTTGCTTTGCTTTCCAAAAAGCACAACAAGGTTTTGGAGCAGGCAACACAGTCTCTGAGAGGCAGACAGGGAGACAACACAGCCTTGCCCGACTATGTGAGTAACACTCTCTCTCTCTCTCTCTCTCTCTCTCTCTCTCTCTTTCTCTCTCTCTCTCTC
>CAKAOI010050133.1:3420-51228 GCA_916701655.1 Sebastiscus albofasciatus | reverse complement strand
TCTCTCTCTTTCTCTCTCTCTCTCTCTCTCTCTCTCAGTCTGCAATCAGTTTATTAGTAGTTGCCAAATTATGTCTACTTGGATAAGGTACAGAAGTTGATATGGGTGTTTGTGACAGTTTAGTGAGTGTGAAGTTACTTCAATTTGTTCCTTAAGTAGCATGAATTTTTGCTTTTTTTATTGTAAGGTTTGGCATTTTAGAAATGTATTCCATCAAAAATGATCAATCAATTGTGATAAATGCAACCCAGCATCACGCCAAAGCGTGTAATAGACCCGCCGGTCCATCAGAGGACTGCGTGTCAGTTTTACCTATTACGAAGGTGCAGTTCCAGCAAAGGGGGCAACAAAACCACTCACTTAGGTTTAGGCAAACAAATACTTAGGTTCAGGAAAAACGTCATAATTGGGTTTACAATCTGTATGTAAACTAAGTAAAATACGCACTGAAACAGCATAACATCCACACGGAAAACGTGACAAGCCTCACTACAAAACACGTGACAAACATCACTAACATAACTTACAAAACAAAAACAAAACACCGGTCCCCTGGTGGAAAGTCCTGTGTTTGTTGAGCCCATCCACCCGCCATAAACTTTCTCTTTCTCACTTTTTATTCTACGTCACTAGCTCTGAGCTTGGCATATTTACAGAGATGCATTTACTTTGCAGTCAGTACAGACTACATGGTGTGAAAATGACACGCCTAAAGCACGAAGTGCGTTCTCATCACATGTTTTTGCCTTGCGCATTATTGTGTCATATTCATGTCGTGTCATTTCGTGCGACCGGGCTGGATAAATCGGTAGTAGCCCCAAATTTTGTCTTAAAGAAATAGTTCACGATTTTGGGATATGCGCTTAGTCGCCTTCATGGGTCTTTTCATACATGACAACATATGTAAAAACATTTTAAAACTACGTTAGACTAACGTTAGTTGAATTTTTGTTTTGATTTTGACTTTATTCCCTTGATACTTTGCCTCGCGGACCGTCTGCTTTCCGGCTGGATACCTGAGGCTGCGTACACATTGAAATCATAACGGGAAAAAGAAAGTAATTGTCTCTGAATGAAAAACGAATGTGCACAGTGAAAGCCCCTGTGGTTGAAGCCGTCCTCGTCGAGTGGATTGATAATGCCTCGTCACGTAATGCCCCCGAAAGTGAAACTTCCAGCAGGACATGCACACCGGTGCTCGTCCTCCCTCCATGCAGCTACCGGGTGAGGGAGTTACCTTTGGACAGAGCCAGGCTAGCTGTTTCCCTCTGTTTTCAGTCTTCATACTAAGCTAAGCTAACCAGCTGCTGGCTAAAGCTTCATATTTAGCATACAGATGTGACAGTGGCACTGATCTTCTCATGTAAAGCAACCCTCTTACTATTTTTACCCTAACATTTTATAAAAACAAGCAATCATCATAGTATTTAAATTCAAAAATTGTCACCCTCAACATGTTCAGTTCATCAGATAGTCCATGTATTTCTCAGCTGTTGCTGTCAGCATTATTTGATATTGTTAAAGTAGACAAACACAATGTCTTGTGCTGCTTTATAGCATCACCTCTATCATGGATATTCAAATGTTTTTGGATGTCTGTCTTAGTCTGCTGTAAAAGACTGAGACAACTCCACATTTTGCTCCTGGCACCAGTTAATATCAACCAGTTTAGGTTCTCACTGGGATTCATTTGATGATGTGGTGCACAGTTTGATTCTGTTTCTACAGTCTCAATTTAAATGTAAGGCCTGTTGCTGCAGGCCCGGCATCGAGTCACAGTCTGCTCCGACCCTTTTGTCTTCTTCTCATTACTTTTCCAGCTCACATCCCACACACACACCCAAATGGAGTCTCCATATGTAGAATAATATTAGATGAAAGTATTGAGCGTTTATAAAAATTGGATGTTAAAATCCGTCATTCACAGTGGCGCCAAAGTGATACTGAAATGTCTCTGAAACATCAGTGTTTATCTGAAATTGAAATCTTAAACAGCATCACAGCAGTGACTAAGTGGCACAGCTTAAACAAATACATTTAAAATGATGTTGTCCCAATGCAATCAAGTATCTATGGATCTTGTTAGTACACCACACCTGAGTACACTCTGTTGACTATTGACTGTATTTGTGTTCAGGCACTTCTGCCTTCAGGTCCGTCTGTACACGGCTCAGTCTGGCTGTCTTATTAGATTAGCTCGGTCCTAGATAAGTGTGTGTGTGCGTAAACATATTTGTGTGTTTGGGGGTTGGAGATATATTAGGAGGTCCCCATAGATGCCCTTAGGTGTTGTGGAAACGTGAGTGTTTTTGAGTGCTCCTTCAACCATGTAGCGCCGGTCTGATGAGGCCCCCTCACAAACAGACGTCTATGCACACACATAAACACACATGAAAACATATACAGTGCAATTATCCAGCTTTGTTTTGATGCTTCCTTCCTCCAGGGCTTGTTTTAATGCTCTGTTTTATTTACACGCATGCATAAACGCCCACTATATGTGACTGAAAATGGAAAAGAAAAACATAAAGACAGATTACTTTGCCTTGATTAAATCTTCTCTGTTAAAGATATCAGTCCAGCCAGCTGCTTCCATACAGAGAGTGCAGTCAGAGTGAATAGAATAATAGTGACAACATTAATAAGACAAATACACGCATACACAGCTAGAGGTCAAAGTGTGAGGCCGACCACACAACAGTTCCAGTGTGTTGCTCAAGGGCACGAGGCACATTTCCAGTCGGATTATTTCATGGGAATTTTTTACGAGGGTTTTTTTTCCTAGAAAAGCGTCTGACATCGAGTCTGGGTCATAGACTTTTAAGACCGAACTGGTCAACTTTTCTGATACCGCTGTTTATCCTTGAGCTTAGACTATACTAACTCAATGTGACATTGGTTCCCATGTCTACAAGGGTTCCTGTGGCTTCCTGTTCACAGCTACAAGTCAACTTTTAGCTTCATTGCTTTATTCTTGATTAAAAGGAACATATTGTATGGTTTGCCTTCTGAACACATGCCCATACACACACACACACACACACACACACACACACACACACACACACACACATCTTCCAGATATAGATTCAGCCTAATTGTGTCTTGGAAAACAGAGTGCAAGAGTGCACAATCAGAGCTTTTCCCACATATTTGGTAGTAAACATTGTGGTCATAGTCAGTGGTGTTTCTGATGTTTGGTAAAGTCTGGAAGGTTCAGAAGGTTGGGGGACCTCAGGATGAATTCATTATAATATTGTAAATATTTTAATTTGTTGCATGTTCTGTAGTACTCAAGTCCGGTCTCGGTCTCAAGTCTGGTCTCGAGGCAACTTTTTTTTTAGATCTTGGCACTTGTCTTGGATCTCGTGCCTTGTTGGATTTGAAATTGTTTGCTATTTAGAACTGGTAAAGTTGTTCAGGAATTTAGATTATTGGAGTATTTAGATTAGATCCTGATAGGCAGGTTGGCGCCTTGTAAGGCAGCCTCTGCCATCAGTGTATGAATGTGTGTGTGAATGGGTGAAAGACACTATTGCCTCTTATGGTGTTTAACAGGACTCAATTTGCTCTGGACTCGGTCTTGACTCAGACTCACTTGGACCTGGTCTTGGACTTGATTAAGTTGGTCTTGACTACAGCCCTGATGTGTAGTTTATGGCCAAATACCTGCAACACTAATGACATTCCCATGAGCCTCAGCTGTACTTTGTGTTTAGTGCTAATTTGCAAATGTGTGTATGCTAACATGCTAAACTAAGAATGGTGAGCTGCTCAACATGTTAGCATTGTCATTGTGACCATATTAGGATGCTAACATTAACATTTTGCTCTTACCACCGCTGTACCAAAGTATTGGAGTATGGCATCTGTACAGAGGGTTTCAAATGTAGGCCTGATCAGCAGGGAGGCGACTAAGAATTCATTTTCATCAGTTTATCTGTGTTTCCATAACTCATTTATTGATTGTTTGTTCTGTAAAATGTCAGAAAATGGTGAAAAATTGCCACTACCGTTTCCCAGAGCCTAACGCAACATCCAAGCAACACTCCACAAACTTCGAGTTATTCACTTTATTATCACATAAACAAAGGGAAGCAGTTAATCTTTACAATCGAGAAGCTGGAAACTAAAGAATTGTTGGCATGTTTACTTATTTTGAAAATGACTTTAACAATTAATCAATTACAAAAAAATGTCTGACTCTTGATTCTGAATCTGTGTATCATTTGTTCTTTTCATATTCAGTTGGGAATCCAAAATCTGAAAATGAAAAAAAAATGTTATGTTGTTATTCATTTATGAATCCAACACACCCCCCCCCTCCAAAAAAAAATAACGTCTTATTTTTCGTACTTTGATTATATGCTCACGTCAAAAACAGGAAATGAAAAAACAGGCCACGGACTGAATCTGATTTTGATATTTAATGCGTCTGATTTGTGTGACCAGGAAGGTATCAGATCATTTCATAAAAGACTCAAAGAAACAACAGAACTGAGCCGTTATGCAGCAGTGAATTTAACATAGGATTGTTCAATTATGTCAAATTCTGTCATGCATGTTAACGCTGTGTGTTTTACTTAAACAGTCTTTGCATATAGACTACATTTGAAGTAAATATCTGGCTCATTTGGTCATAATGGAGGAATGAGATCATAGATGAAAAAATCAACAGAGAGTTAAATGTTTAATACAACAGCAAATTATAAAGGAAGGTTACTCCATACAAGCTACAAGCTAAACATTAGCTAACCAGCCATGCCTTTCTACCCTCTGTCATCAGTATGAATCTTGAACTGAAATTTACATAAAACCTTATGCATAAAGCTTGTTTTGTCAGGCCAGTTATAATGACCTCACACACTGGCTAAGGTAATAATACACTTTATTTGTGTAGCACCTTTCATACAAGAAAAGCAGCTCAAAGTGCTTAACAATGAAGATGCACTGAGCTCTTCACATGAAAATGAACATAAAATCATATTAGATGGAAGACAAAACTGGGAAAAAAATGATATAAGATAAAATGAGTGACCTAAACAAGCTGCTAAACAGCAAACTGTGGGTTCCTCATTGGTTTTGGAGATGTGACATCTATAGTAGAAGACATGGTGTCGTTTTCTCCATCTCTGGCCCTCCTCTCCTCCTCCAGTAGTAGTGGATGTGGCAGTGTAATTGAAAGCAGCTTGCCCTGGTGTCATTCACAAACTCTCATCTTAACTCTGGAAGTTTAGGGAACTATGGGGAGAGATAAAGAGGAGCCGAACATGAGGAACAATAGAAAGAGGAGAAAGGAGCTGGAGGAGAGGAGATGAGGGGGTTTATGGAGAGAGAGAGAGAGAGAGAGAGAGAGAGAGGGTGGGCTTGTGATGGGCATCTGGAAACAATGTAATTTGGCTGAGTCTGGCTCTGGAGAGAGAACTAATGTTTGTTTAATGTGGGATTGTCCTGGACATGTAATTGCTCTCTTTTACGAGAGAGAGAGACTGAGAGGAGGATATAAAAAAAAAAAATGTCGTCAAATGCTCTAAGCTGTGGGTTAAAGCTGGGCGCACTGTGTTAATGTCTCCCTCTTTTTTTCTCTGTCTCCCCCTCCATTTCCCTCCCTCTTGATGTCTGCCTCTCTCTCATACACACACACACACACACAGAGAGCACACCCCCCATCCTTGTATGTGTTTGTGCTGCTGTGTCTGGTTAGTGTCAGGGAAGAAAGAGTGAAGGGTAAGGGCCCCTTGAGCCCCCGGGGGACAGCCAGAGGCTCCCAGTCCAAGCAGGGCAGCTCTCTCGGGGCCCCCACGCTTGCTCTCTGCAGCCTCTGCACCTCTGATCGCACATGTTTGTCTTTTTTCTTTTCGCCCTTTGAGATATGTGCAGTGACATGCAGTATGTGCTGGTACACTCACAAGCAAACATAAAAAGAAAGGAAGTATGAGCTGTGTTGCATTGCATTGCGTTGTGTGTCACTGTTGATGCTCCCAGCCAGTGGTAGTGGTAATGTTACTTCTGTGCCTCTTCGTCTGTTTACTGTTGCACATTTCTGGGAAGAGACTACAAGCACATGCACACACACACACACACACACACACACACACAGAGAGAGAGAGAGAGAGCCAGAAGCATGTTGGACCACCCTGTCTATGTGTTTATGTGCACTGGTTGAGTCACAATCTGTGATCTCTTTTTAATAGCCAGAGTAGACACATGCATTAGCTTTGTAGCACCATTCTTTTTGTTTAGGGAAAAAGCAGAGCCCGAGGATACATCAACAGATAATAAACATTATGTCTTCTGTTTATTATCAGGCCTTCCAGGAATTTGCCACTTTTCTTATTAAGCCTCAAAATTGTTTCGTAAAATTTTTCCCATTAATGCTTCAATACCTCGTAGAAATGTGTTTTTAAAGTCGATTAGTGTGCAGTCTCTGAAGTATTTGTAGGTGAACAGATTACCATCAGGAAATTCTTTTTTTTTTTTTCTTTGCTTGATTGCAATTTTTAATTGCCTTGAGTGTGTTTTACATTGTTAGTGGATGACTCGAGCATACTCGTACTCACTAAGCTAATGCAGCCTTTAATGTCCCATATAGAGCTAGACCAATGAATTGTCCAGGACGCGTAGTATGATCATAATTGTTTTTAAAAATCGAAGAAATACGTATCAAGATTTTGTTTTGGTTTATGTAAAATATTTATATGTTAATAATATTTAACCTTTAACATTTAAATGTGTATATATATATATATATAATCTGTTTTTCTTTAATTGTATCTGTCAGGCTATAGTCACTGAAACATGGAACACCATTTTGAGACCTAATATGCTGGTATGCTCTCACACCAGGGGTGAAAAAAAATTAAATATATACCCGACTATCTTTCCTGTAAGTTCCCCTATTTAGCATTTTTATGCAGTATATGTAAGGGATAATATACAGCGAGCCGGTCATTGTTGTGAAATAAACCCCGACAGGGCGATGCAGCACCCGACACGAAGCAGTTTTCACAACAATGACCGGCTCGCTGGACATTATCACGCTTATTACACGGCTACTTACTTAAGAAATCAATAATTTTACACAAAAACGGTCCGCCAGAGTCTGAGTTCAGTACTGCGTCCATAGCAACGGTCTGTTATACATAGCAACGGTCTGCTATAAAGAAATAACAGACCATAGAACGCAGTGATTGACCAATCAGAATCGAGTATTCAACAAAGCCGTGTAATAACTGTTTATTAATGTATAGTATTTTTTATGAGAACTTCTCCTATGTAGACATGTTTTACATTATTACAACTGTATTTTACCATAGCGTCATTCATTATCTGTTTACACAACAACCTCCACTTATTGAGGAGGAGTTATAGTTGTTAACAAATACATTAATAAACCCTGATTACGACTACAGTACAGTGAGTTTAAAACAGTGGGCTACCTCCAGGTCTGAAAAGTGAAGCTAATGCAGAAGTGTCTTAAACTAGCATTCTTTCTACCAGCCAGCAGGGGGCGACTCCTCTGGTTGCAAAAAGAAGTCTGATTGTATAGAAGTCTATGAGAAAATGAGCCTACTTCTCACTTGATTTATTCCCTCAGTAAACATTGTAAACATGAGTTTATGGTCTCAATCGCTTGATGTTTATTTAGTAAATTATGGTCCCATTTAGAGTCAAAGACGTGTCACTTCTGGTTGCAAAAAAACAAAATGGTGACGGCCAAAATGCAGAACTCAAGGCTTCAAATTTGGCAGTCCAATGGGAGACGTCATGGTGACGATGTCCACTTCTTATACAGTCTGTGGTTTTAAACCATTTTTAAATGTTTATATACTGCTCATAAATGCTGAATAAATGGACTTAAAGTAAAGTATGGAAAGTTCCGGGAAATGTATTAATGTATGTATGTTAATGTATCTCAGACAGTATTCCTCGCTTCCAGTCTCCTTTTCCGTCCTCTCCTGATCTTTCTCCCCTCTGCATATTTTGTATGAAATGACTATGTTCAGTGTAGCCTCTACACGGCTCAATCACAAATGGGAATCTCATGTATTTTCTACTTCTAAGTTTCTGAGATTGTTAAATATTGCAGTTTCATCGCCTTACGCCGACTTTCCTCCATGTCCATTTGGTGTAATTCCACGGTGCTGATGGAGACTCTGGGACAACATTATATGTAAGGGCAGAACTCAGTGTCTCCCCTCATACATGGTTTACCTGAAAGTAGGAATTGATTGATTGAAGTGTGAATTATGCTGTCACATTTCTTATAGTCTTTTGATGTAGAACCAATTCGCCCCCTCAAGACTGATGTACATTATCATACCGCTTTCCCTGAGATCAGAGGTTACCGTGCACACACACAGAGAGCTTCTTGTCATTCCATGTGAAAATACCCAGCGGGGAGAGAGAAATGAGGAAGGTAAAGGGGGGCCTATACGTTTTACTTTTCACAATTTCATACCTTTCAAACCTTTCATTTATGTGCCTGCAGTTGAAGATTTTGGCTTGTGGTCTGGAGTCTAGCAGTATGACATAAGGATTATCAACTAGGTTGTTGTATCAGGTACTTCTGAATTGATCTTGTTACATTAGGTGATGTAGTAATGTATAGTGATGATATGGTGATGTAGTGAGAAGCAGCTTTGCAACCGGCAGAGGTATTCATCAGGCGTAGACGGACAATGGGAGCTGTCAGTACAACGTGTGGATCTTTCGTCTGACTTCTGCCTTCAGTTTGCTTTTAGGATCCAGCACCTGCAGATGTTTTGTGGATTTGCGTGCTCTACTCTCTGTTTGCCTGTGTTGGCCATTAATCAAATACATGCGAGCGCACATTCCTGGTAGATTATTTTGCTGCTCCGTATTTCTACTGTTTACCTCGCGATTACCGCGATGAAAGATAAAATGATTGCCGCCGTGATAACTTTCCAGAGAAGCAAAATTACTTCCTCGTCCTCATTTGGTGTCTGATAGGCCTTCAAACTCAGGGATCAAACTAGACTTCCTGAATCATATCTCATTGTCTCACCAGGAAGTGAAGCAACACACCCCCGTTAATGCTGCAGCCCGTTGCATTTTTTTAACAAACACAGGGATGTTTTGACTCTGAATGCCCGCTGATGTGTTGTGAGTAACAAGCCCCAGTAAAAGGGATTTAATAAAGACATTGTTTTCACCCGTACAAAACCAAACTCAAGGTATAAAAACCTTTTAGAAAAGTTAAAGGTACTAAATTTGAAATCCAGAGCATTAATATAGTATAATCAGAGCGTCTCTGTGCTTTGTTTACATAGCCGCTCCAGCCACGTGTGCATGTTTAACCATGTTTCCAAGAAGTTTCCCAGTATTTTCAGTCCTGGGACTACTTTTCCTGGAACAGAAAGGTTTCTTCAGTCCATTGTTGTCTGCGTTTCCACCGCGGTCTAAAGACCTGTGAAGAATAGGCAAATTACTCAGCTGACGCTTGAAAAAGCAACATGACGTGGGACGAGGGCTGCTGGTGGTGACAGCAGTAAACACACTCTGCAGCCTGCAGTTCAGTGTACCTATTTGTTTCATCTAAAACACGTTAAAAAATATAAACGTTACTGCTGCATAGTATTTACTGATGCACGTTGGATGTAATGAATGAATTGCAGGGGAGGAAAAAGAAACTAAAGAACCTGACATCAGAGAACTAGCGGCGATGAAGGTTGCCTGTTGCGTCGCCTTTGTTTTGGCCGACAAGTTGCACCCGAACACACGGCCAGTTAGCACGTACATTCTGCGTCTGTGTGAGATGAAATAACTCTCCACACCAGCAGGCGGCGGTAGTCTGTATTCGTCATTCAAAAAGGGAATCCAGAAGATCAAGGACTCCGGATATACAAGCCGTTGTTATGATACGTACATGAAACAAAGCGGCGTCTGCCGACTATTTTCACACCACTCTCACTCATCACTTGGCTTCATTCCAGATGGCCGTGTCATTGTGAAAATATCCGTGTGTTGGAATGATCAGATGAGTTGATAATGAAAAATGAGAAGAGCCTTCTGTGTTTTTCCTCTCGACTTTACTCGTTGGCTTGCTTTCCTCACTTCCGTTTCTCTTCTCGTGCACGGATTCGTTTAAGCTGAACCGCCAATCAGAGCGAATTCTCTCACCGAAAAGCACCACCTCTGTTTCAACATGCTGAATCGGCCGAAAAACCTCAGACACAGGCAGACTAGAGCCAATTGCGGGACACATCCGACTGTGCGGGACACACCAAAAAACGAGCTCAAAACTGTCCTACAGTCTTAAGAGCGTCTGTCTCCACAATAAATCATCTGTTGAGCGCTTCATGGTTATTTATTTGTGCTTTAGAACATAGTCGATGTGAAACAATCAGCAATGAGTTCCTCAAAAGGTTCCTAGGAAAGAAAGTAAGTGCTTTAGTGCAGTGTGTGTGCCCCACTGGCTAGCTAATTGCTGCAGCTCTGCACTGCTATTATACAGCGGTAACCACTGATAACGCAGTCCCGACCGGCATCGTGGAAGTGCAATGCCCACCCTCTGGTTATTCCCCAGGTTAACACTGCTAGCCGCCGGCCGGTTGAGAGCCATATGGAGGCAATCCCTCAGTCATAGATATGCTCTGAATTTGGAATTGAACACCTTTTAACCCCGAATAAAATACTCTATAATGATGTCCATCTTTACAAAGTCGGAGTCACCTCTTAGACTGATGCCACTTGCTCATTATGTCACCCTCTCAGTCTCGATATCAGTCTGTCCCCTTGTGTTCCTCTCATTAAGTCCGTATCCTGCTGAGAGCTGACTTACTCACTGACCTCCCGTTTTACTCTCTCATCTCATCACAATTGTTTCCCTCACCTGCCGAGTGAAGACAATGCTAGACCTAGTTGTTAGTTTACTTGTTAGCCTATCTCTCTATATATCTGTCAGCCTCTTATCTCTTCTCCTCTTTCGCTCCGACTCTCTCTCTCTCTCTCTTCTCTCTCTCTTTCTCTCTCTGCGTCTATTCCTGGGCAGTAGGAGTGCCACCCCTGCAGGCAGCAGGTGTTCTGGGGTCCTAATGATTGTCTGCTTCCAAATGGTAATTAGGGCAGCCCCGCTGTGCCCTGGTCTTTTCCTCGTCGAGGCGCAGCAAAACAGAGCACAGCTAGCAGCGGATCAATTAGCACTGCCCACCTATCTGCCAGAGTGCTGCTGTTGCAGCTGTTGGCGTCATCTCTTTTTTTTTTTTATCATTATCACTGGCGTCATCATCGACATCACTGCCCCCTGCTGTTACTGCCAGACAAGTCTCCGAGAGGTAGTGTGCTTATTTTAAACCGGTAATAAGGTGCCCGTCTGCAAATGTGCTGGACTTCCCCCTCCACACAGAGGGTGATGCAGCAACACCGTCCTTCCTAAATAGATGCTAGACGGGCATTGTCGGTGCTGCAGTTCTGTATTTCGCTTCATTCTGTGTGCAACAAAGGATGTTTGTGAAGCTATGGGGTAATAAGAGGCTGACCTGGGAACAGTGCTCTACAAAATGGTGTGATTATGACATGGCCGTGGTACCATAATGCAGGTCAGACAATGACCTATTTAGAAAAACTCCCAAAAGACAGGGCAGGCTGCTACTACTCAGCCAGTCTGACCCTCTCTGTCTGTCTACGTGGTGGGCTTTTTCTCTCTTCTCTTCATGCTTTCCTTTATCTATCCATCTTATTCAACAAACATTCCCTCTTTTTGATATTGCATCAGAATGCAAATATTTACTTTCTGTTTCTGATGTATTCTGACCCTGTGAAAACATCTGTCTTGTAGGTGTGGCTATTAACGCTCTCTGTGTATCCGTCTGTGTTTATCTCCATGCCCTTGTCTGTGTCAGTACTCTTTCTTAATATGTCTGGTTTGTCTGCCCTGCAACAGCCTGCAGTGAGCAGCGGGGCCAGCCAGGGAATCACTAAGCTATTGGTTTAATGATGCCAGCCCCTACTTTACAGGGATTTACATGTCTGTGTTTCTAAACACCCTGTCCGCACACACAAACACGCATAAAAACATGCATTGGTATGATAGGATGGCTAGACACACACACACACACACACACACACACACAAACACACAGATCGCATAGTGCCGGCAATGTCCTTCCCAGTCACTGATTGCATCCGTAAACTCTATAATTTTCCTTGTCAGACAGATAGCAAAGGTCAAACATACCTGCAGACATAACACATTTGCGCTCAGCGTGTTGAAGTATTAGCAGCAGAATCACAGACGCACACTCACAGCCTTGTGTGAAACGAGTAAAACGGGGGCAGGATCATTGAGACTAATGACATAGCTCGCGTCTGAGGCCTGTGTTTTCCTGGGTGGAGAGAAGACATTAAATCGCGGCATGAGTGGCTGTGACTAAATGACAATGCAGCAGGCTGGAAAATAGCACATGACTGGAGGAGAAGGAGCAGAAAAGAGGAGGGCAGGGGGAAGGAGAAAAAAAGGAGGAAGGGGAGCGAGAGAAAGAGCCGCAACGGTATCGTGCAGTCATACAAACACATGTCAGGTGTTTTCGGGGCTGTCTAGCGGGTACATTTTTTGGGGAAAACAAGTGCAAGAGCGGGGAGTGGAAGAGGAGGAGCCAGTATAGTTAAATCCTGTCTGGGTTTCAAGTAGACCATGGACCTCCTAATCTCATCCACTTGACAAACATACACACTGGGCCAGGCAGACGTCTAGCTAGCCTATTTTCATGTGACCTGAATTCCCCAGTGTGGCATTTTTTCCCTGCCAGGCTAATCTCATTAAGCTGGGTGCAGAGCTGGAGAACAAACACACTAGGCATCCCTCACTCCCACTCTGCCTTCCTCTCCTCCTTTTGTCTCCTCTTCATCATGTTCACTTTCTCCCCCCCCTACTCTCTTCTTCTGCGCTTCCATTTTTGTTGCCGTCTTCCCTCCTCTTCCTCCCACACAGTTGTCTTCCGTATCCGTCGCTGCTTTCTGTCTAATTATGGCCTGCCACGGCAGAACAGAGCGGAGCAGGTCTAGCTAGGCGGTGGAGTCGAGCCCAGAGAGCCACCTCTGCTTCCAGACGCACAATCAATCCTCATTATAGCCGGCTCTCCTGCCTTCCACTCGCCTCTTCAGGTCTGTCTGTTTAAAGCTCCGACGCCACCACGTGCACCTTCCTCCACCAGCCTGGAATCAATGCATTATTGCATCTGTGTGGCAAGCCTGATTCATGGTCAACGCACAACAGAATCCAGTTATTTACAATCCTAATCCCACTGCGCACTTTTCAGGGGGTGATCGTTTGTGTTTTCATGTGCATACAGCAAAAAAAAGGCCACACAGCAAGCAAAGTTATTTATAAGATAAGGACTCGTTTCCGAAGCAGGGCACCGAAGATGGAATATAAAATGCTACCACATGCAGTTCTGTTACAGATGGTTAGCCCAGATTGGAGGTGGAATCTCAGCTTCCAATCAGTCTCGCTGAGCTGCTGTTTTGATTCTGGTCTTAGCTGGTATTAGCAAATTCTTGGTCAAAACAGGTCGTCATTAGAACAATGACGTTTGTCATGAATCCTTAAGGATAAGTCTCACTATGGAGAACATAAAGGCCGGTGTGCTCTTTATTACACTTCCAATGGTTTTTAAATATGTCTCATAGGGCCGAGGAAAAGATTTTTTTACCATAAAGTTTTACTGATTTATACATCTACACATTAAAGATTAAACTGGCTTGCTCAGCACCTCATTCTAATGTATTTTACAGGAATTGCAATACTTCCAGGGGAATACACTTCTCTCATTTCAAGCCTGAAATGAGGCAGGATGTAACCCCCAGAGGAAGTTGCTGATGATCACTGTCTAAGGCGAGGCTTCCTGTAAAGCAAAGATGGCGATTCAAGTTTTAGGAGCAACTGGCTGAACTGGTCGATTAGGTTTTTAAAGGAGTTATTCATTTATTTATTTATTTTTCTATGCTGCCTTTTAATGTCACAGACCTGTTCGGAGCGACATCATAGACGATAGTACACAGCCTGCATTTGGAAGAACAGTTGTCTGTATGTAAATTGATGCCCACACACTGCAGGAAAGCTATGCATCTGTGCTAAACTGTCGCCGTAGAGGCAGTTGTTAACAAAGTAGAGTGGCAGTAATGTAGACTAAATCTTAAATAGATTTGTTTTACATTGTCTTGTAAAAAAAATCATGTGTGATTAGACTTCTAGTGCAACGTTGCCAGGAAGGGAAAAGAAAGACAGAGCCATCATTAATGTTATTAGTAACACATGCACGAGTCAAAATGTCCGCTGTGAAAAAAGCCTGTTGATGATCAAGTGTATATGATCAAGTGTATATGCCAGAAAGGTTCTTCTTATCGTATTTTAGGGTTAAAATGGACAAAGTGCATCCATGAGAAAGTTTTGATGTCCACAATTGGTTCAGTGACTTGAATTTAAAGTACTTGTATTGAGTTTATTTTTACAGTGTGGATTAGATCAGCTGATTAGACTGTTATCGGGCCATTAAATGGGCGTTATCGGTGGTTATAAGCCCCATAGATGTGGGTTAGTAGGGCCCTGCTACACCCAATATTAGATTTTAAAAAAATGTGAATTTGGTCTATAGATCTTTTTCAGATTTACTCAAAAGCATACAGCTTCTCAGTGTGACTCGGTCGTGCTATTCCTGCTAATCATACAGACCATTAAGGGTTACAGAATCTTTGCCAATGTGTGTTACAGTGTTGGTCATTCTACCATTGGACTTATTTCATTAGCACACCATCATCGCATTAAGCTAAGCCACTTTCGATGTTCTTGACTCTGCATTTTTGTCTCAGCTTCTTCTTAGCTGTTGTCTTTTCGCTCTGTTCTGCTCAACATAGATGTACTGTTTATAGAGTCAATACATCTCAGGGCGAATGAGCTTCTAAGCAGCTAATGGTATACTTCCTCAAATACACTTGCTATAAATTCTTATAAGGCAGTCATAATATATATATTTTTTTGCTTTTTGGCAAATGAAAAGCAGCTCGCCGTGCCTCATTTTGCTAGCAGTGTTTGTTTGCATCAAGATGAAGCGCGTTACTATTCATTGTTTTGTATTTTTAGATTGGTTTGGAAACTGGCGGCATCATCGAGGGATATAATCTGTAATACCATCAGTACATGATAGATTTTGCAGAGCTCTGCCCGCAGTTGTCACACCACGGGAAATCATACATCATCTCTTGAACTGTATTCCCCAATTCATTGCCGCCTGCGTGGTTTTTATCTCTTCAGAGATTGTTCATTTTCCCACAGTCCTCTCTGCCGTTTCCGTTCTGTGCCACAATGGACAAAGACATGTGGGACGTTATCTTGTCGTGGCGGCGTCTGTCTATCTGTCTGTCTGTCTGTGCAGACGCATTATTGTGAGCCAAAGAACAATGCACGATAGAATCTCTGTTCTTAAACCACAGGTTCCCCAAGTAGATCAGATGGTCTGATTAGATTTTACCTTGCTGCTTAGATTTCCACATTAATGAGAAGACCTATTTCCTTGAAACTACCAAACTCCCTAAAGTAGTGATATAGGGCTGTAGGCTAACCGTTTAAGAGCTACAATTAGTGGTAGAAAGGTTAAAGGTGTCATAGCACCAGAAAACTGAACGAATGAAGGATTTATTGAATGGCTCTATTGGATTGCTTTAGATTGTTCAGGTGTACCTAATGAACTGACAGTTCTTCTTAGAAGAGTACCTCTGTCTATCTAGATGTCTTCACGGGGTCACTCAGTTCCCAATAACCAAGACTCAACCGGAGACCCAAATCAGGCCAGGTTCTAAATTATATTCAGTCTAATCAAGTCCCGTAATATTGCTGCGGGTTTAGAGTATGTGTGTTAAAGGGCCGGCCCATTATTTGGGGGCGGGAGGGGTTAAGGTTTTTTATATGATTCTATAGTTTTAACATCAAAATGCTATTTTCCCAAGCCCAAGAAAAACTTTTTCCCACGTGACCTCACGTAGCTTTGTGCATGATGACGCTGCTACATGTAAAGTATATATACATCCTTGTGGTCAGTGTCTTAACGTTACATACAGTAACTTAAATGGCGGTCAGCCCACTCCCTGTTCGGAGAAGCAGACACCACGGGAAGCTGAGCAATGTACTGCTGTGTGGATGCCACGTTAGTTCGGATCCGAAAGTCCCACAATAACACAAATGAACAAACCGATCGGTGCAGCGGTAGACCCGCAAGTCCCATCTTCTGCGAGGGTAAAATTACTGTTTTTGTTTTGTGAATAGAGTCTGGTCTAGTGGCTTTGAAGATAGCGGTATAATGGCTTCAGTTCCCCATCGTAAAGGGCTGTCTGATGGCGAGGTAAAGTGGTGAAAATATTCTAAATATAGCGTACACTTGAACTGATTTAGATTTTTTTTAAAATACGTTTTTCTGTTGCTCCCATCCACAGCTGCTTCACCTCGGCGTCAACCAGCCCTTTCCGACTGAAACCGTTATATCGCTCTCTTCAAAGCCACCAGACTGCATTCACAAAAGCAGTAATTTTACCTCGCAGAATGCGGGAGTATACATACAACCCCACTTCAAAAAATCCAAACTAACCCTTTCAGTTATTTCCAAACTTAGCACAGCTAACTTTGACTCAGCTAATGCTAGCATTCACATTATGCATAGCCTTTTTGATTAGCTTTGATCAGCTAACTTTGGTAACCTACGTCGCTGCTTTTTGTAACGTCTGAGTGGGCGTTTCCATTTGATAAAAAAACAAAAAAAACGGAACAGAGTGCAGATGGACCTGTCCTTTAATATACATATTTGGACAGACACACACAATCCCAAAGTCCTCAAATCGTTCCTGTTATAGCATCTTAAGTTTCATTTCAAACTCAGCATTTCTTTTATTTTTAGTCCCTCAGTGACTCCATGGCTAGATGGGACGGTAGGCAGATTTTGTTACCTTTGGACAGAGCCAGGCTAGCTGTTTCCCCCTGTTTCCAGTCTTTATGTTAAGCTAAGCAGCCGCTGATGTTAGCTTCATATTTATCGTACAGACATGAGTGATATCGATCCTCTCATTTAAAAACTATTCCTTTTAAAGTACTTTTTGAGATTTGAACTACCTTAACTACAACACACTCATGCATTCAGTACAAGTTCTTTCCTTTTACAGCTTTGTGATGTTTTCTCTGCTTGATATCTGTATTTCTGATGTAAGTGCTTTGTATTTTGATTTAGGACATTCGTGACCTACCTTGTGCGATGTAAATAACTCGTCATGTCAGCCACTCAATCTCTTTCGTCTTCCTCTCCATCGTTCCCACATCCTTTCTCTTCCCATACTGTCACCTATCACCAGTTGTCTTTGCCCCCAGAGGAAACCTACAGTGACATGACCTGATCTGTGGCTCACAAGGTCACCTATCTGTCCCTCACTTAAGACCTTGGCTGTCAACTTTCATCCGTCTCTCCCTCCTTCTGCCATTTCTTCCACCTCCCTGTTCCCCCCTGCTGATCAATCTATCAGGAAGCAATGATTTAAAAAAAAACATTATAAGTGAAACCAGTGTAGTGGGAAACCAATTAACCTTTACATCCTCTTTCCCCGCAGGCCCAGGACCTGAATGTGATTGAGGAGGTGATCCGCATGATGCTGGAAATCATCAACTCTTGCTTGTGCAACTCTCTACACCACAACCCCAACCTGGTGTACGCGCTGCTCTACAAGAGGGAGCTCTTTGAGCAGTTCAGGACGCACCCATCCTTCCAGGACATCATGCAGAACCTGGACACGGTCAGTCGGAAGTTGTTTCCCGCTAGTCAGTCAAATCTAAGAAGCTGAGAAGCTTGAGCCTGGGAGCGCTTTGCCTCATGGCTGATTTGTGGTAATTATTCCATAGATCAAGGTCATACAGATTTTTCCCTGAATGTCCTCTCGGTCTGCAGGGAAAGTTTCAAAAAGCCAGGCAGCGCTGGAACATATGCGAACTGCATCGTTAACACGGTGTGCAGTTGGACCGTACGTCACGCTGAGCCCTGCCGAGCTTAAGTAGTATTGATGAATTAATCAGTCCCCTTGTGTCGAGAGGCTGCGTGTCAAATATTCATCGAGTGTTGGGGGAGGAAGTAACAGTGTGAGAGAAAGCTGTCATTCATAGCTTGTCATATAGAGGAGGAAGGGAAGCTTTGGTGTGTATGTATGTGTGAGGGATGGGGGGTAGCTGCATACATAGCCACGGGTTTTGCTGTTATCCATAAGTATGAGGGAAGCATGCTATCTCGAATCCCTCAGTTAAGTCAGCCTCCCTAAGGCTATTCTCCGAAGCCTTCCCTGTGCTTGCAAATCCGTGTGTGCGAGCATGAGATTCAGGATGAGGGGCTGCTTTTTTGCTCCTCTAAATTAACCCCATATGGGAGGCCTTCAGAGTTAATGAAGAGATTAGTATTAGATAGACACACACACACACACACACACACACATACACACACGCACGCGGTGCTTGTGTGGTGTGTTTGAATTCTCTAAAGCAACCACTGAGCGTGAGCAGAGAAAACATTGCCTGTAGATGCGTTTTTCACTGTTGGTTTGACAAAAAAGAGCATTAAAAGGAATCAGTAATACCTAGAGTTATTTTAATGATCAAATATCAAACATTTCTCCAGGGGAAAGAAGCCAGCACAGCAGTGGAAACGCAAAATACAGTTTCCTTGATCTCTTGTTTGGGCTTAAACCCAGAAGGCATCAGATAATTTGAGCACCAGTGAAGTGTTCATTTTAAGTGGGATGAAACACGCTCAAACCCTATGGTGCATTTGTAATCTGAAATACTGTATGTATATACTTTCTGAGTATGTAGCCTACAGGCATATTAGCCAAGCATATGTTCATATAGCATGTTGAATTTGGTTTAGAAGTTTTTCACTCTCTAAAAGCAGAATCCATGCAGTTTTAAAGCCTCGACTTGCATCCACTCATTTGCAAAGATTCTCAATCAGTATTGTCTAGGGCTGTCTGAAATATTTAATCGCAATTAATCGCATAATGGTCCATGATTAATCGCAATTTAATCACACCTTTTAATTCTTCAAAATGTACCTTAAAGGCCGTGTAAAGGAAATTCAGAGATTTGTTTCTAAACATAATATAAATGTTGGAAAATAATTACTGAAAATATGTGAAAAGACTGTGAACATTGTAGTACTGGATTGTGGAGTTAGACCCTTTAAACTGTTTTTTTGCCAGTTTTGTGTTCATGATTTTTTGAGAGGGGCTCAAACCGTGGCTCGATGACGCAGTGGAGCCATCCTTAGCATGACCCCACCCGTCTTCAGAAACTAGGTTTTTGAAAGGCAAAAGAGAAGCCCAGAAAAATATGGAGTATGGAGTACCAGGGCCACGAATGTGTTTGAGACTACCAGGACCACAAAAGCAAGCACTTTGTCCACGGCCCCGGGAAGCGGCGAGGTCCAGGCGGGGGGGCTCTGTAAAGCCACCTTCGCCCGAGCCTTTCCAAGCCGTCCTAGAGCCGGTCACGGCGCACCGCCTCAGAGGAAATGTGCCCAGCGGGGGCCAGCCAGCGCCGGGAAGAGGTCCCGCGAGGAAATCCTCGCACA
This sequence comes from Sebastiscus albofasciatus, assembly GCA_916701655.1. Lineage (NCBI taxonomy): Eukaryota > Metazoa > Chordata > Actinopteri > Perciformes > Sebastidae > Sebastiscus > Sebastiscus albofasciatus. The sequence goes on along the minus strand of CAKAOI010050133.1, from coordinate 31,621 downwards.
CAGAGCGGCCGTCCCTAACCCGCCGAGTTGAATCCCCCGGGTAGACTGCGCGGACCCCACCCGTTTACCTCTCAATGGTTTCACGCCCTCTTGAACTCCCTCTTCAAAGTTCTTTTCAACTTTCCCTTGAGGTACTTGTCGACTATCGGTCTCGTGCCGGTATTTAGCCTTAGATAGAGTTTACCACCGGCTTTGAGCTGCATTCCCAGACAACCCGCCTCCGAGAAGACCAGCCTCACACCGTCGACGGGCTGAGCCTCGATCAGAAGGGAATGCACCTTCCCCGCTTGTGGGCTTGGTTTCAGCACCTTCAGCGGACACGCCCCCAGCGGACACACCCCAGCATTTCAGAGCAGAGAATACTGCTTATTTTTCCATGATTTTGAAAGCTAATTTTATATACTTGGGGATTTTTTTAATCATTCAAATTTGGCTGTGGTGTGACAAACCCAGATTGCATATTTATTATTGCTTTACCTTAGCAGCCTCTGCCATCAGTGCATGAATGTGTGTGTGAATGGGTGAATGCTGACATGTAGTGTAAAGAACTTTGAGTGGTCGGAAGACTAGAAAAGCGCTATATAAATGCAAGTCCATTTACCATTTACAAGGCCTTTAAAGTGAGATTTGTCAAGTATTAATTACTCTTATCAACCTGCTTGCTTTATGTAAATGTATGAACATATCGGAAGTCAATTAACACAAAATAATGACAAATATTGTCCAGAAACCCTTTCAGAAAACCATTTAGCATAAACAATCAGAGGTCAGAGGTCAAGGGACCCCTTTGAAAATGACCATGTCAGTTTTTCCTCGCTAAAATTTAACATAAGTTTGGAGCCTTATTTAGCCTCTTTCACAACAATCTAGTATCACATGGTTGGTACCGATGGATTCTTTAAGTTTTTATAGTTTCATATGATACCAGTATCTTCACTCTAGCTTTTAAAACCACAACCTAAAAATCACAAGTTGCGTCAATGCATCACAGAAATTAGTGGCGTTAAAAGGAATTTGCGTTAGCGTGTTATTATGGCATTAACTTTGACAGCCCTAGTATTGCCATATAATTGCAATATATATGTTATACTATATGTAGCTCTGTGTCCCTGCACAGTATAGACACATTTTCGGAGCAACGTACTGTTGCTAGGAAACATGACAACCCATGGATACGTCTTGTTGGCTGTTGATGCAAAAGCAGCAAAATCTAGTCTCAAATCAAACAGTTTGTTTTCCCGTCAACATGTAATGTTCTAACATGTAATGTTAGAACATTCACCAGTGCTACTGTTTACAGTGTGAAGCCCTCTACATGTAGCATGATGCCACAGATCTCCATATTGCACCCAGTGTCATCATATAGGGCGTGGCTGCTGCAACATCAATGTGACAGCTCCAAACAGCGGGATTAGAAGAGTCAAAGAGCTTCATGACAGAACTGAGAGTTGATGTTAAACCTCCATGAGATCAAGTTGAAATGAGATACTGTGAGTTAAGAAACATGAACAGGAAGGAAAGACTATAGACTCGAGCCCGACTGAGGCCAATACTAGTACTTACAGCAATATTATAACAATATATCACCTAATATGCTTTGTTTTCTTACATAAACACAGAACTATACAAACATTTTGTGATAAAGATATTTGACACTTGAGTAAGAGAATTTAGACTTTTTTTCTTTAAAATTACTCAAAGCGATTAATTGATTATCAAAATAGTTGCCGATTAATTTAGTAGTTGACGACTAATCGATTAATCATTGCAGTTCTGGTTCATTTTGAAAAGAAAATGTCATTAACATTGAATCATTTTAAATACTGCATCTACAAATTAAAACATACCAAACTAAATTATTAGAACAAAAAAGTAAAACTTGAATTGAGGAAAATGTAACTCGGCTATACATAAACATTTATTGTAGTACTGCAGTTAACTACTCTGCATTTAATGTTTTACATATAACAAACACGCTAATACCGGTGTATCCATGACAACCCAATATTGGTCGATAACATTAGGTGTCCAAAAACTGAAGTGTATAACAAGTTGTAGCTTTAACCTGGTTAAAGCGTGAAATAGTGAGCTTTAGAGCAGTGGTTCTCAACCTGGGGTCTGGGCCTCCCTTTGGGGTCGCCAAAGATCCATATTTGCTGGTGTTTAGCCTTTCAAAAAAAAACATTTCAAAACGGTCAAAAACGTTTTTGCTGTCCTGCATGACGCACCTGTTTTAAGTGGCCGGTCTAGCAGCAATCTGACACCACCATAAATTAAATAAATTCAACCACAATAACAAAACAAACTCTCTCTAACACTATTATAGTAAATGAATTAAGTCGTTACAACTTGGCAAATCCATCAAGACGTCATCACTTTATTTATGTTGACGAAACTGATGAGTTCTATTGATTAAAGAAAGTAGATTTAATAACAAATGACTAACTCATTTAATAAACTGAATCACCTTATTCAAGTTGAGGATTTGTACATTTTTTTAGGGTTCTGGTTGGCAGATTTTGTCTCCCAGCTGTAGCTTCATATTTAACTAACAGGGATATTGATCATCTCATCCAACTCTTGGCAAGAAAGCGAGTCAGAGTATTTCCATAAATGTTGTAACTGTACATACAAGTCATCGCTATTAGACCTAATATATTTATTTCCTCTCGTGTGACTTTTTAGGTGATCGGCTTCTTCAGCCAGCGTCTGGAGCAGGCTGGGAGTGACCTGTCTGTTGAGAGGGTTCAGGAAGTCATCATGAAAGGAGCCCAGGCCCTGCCCACAGACAGACTGAAGGTAAATCTCTTTCACACACACACAGATACACAGCAGGGAGACAGAGCCTGGAGACAAAGAACAATGAAATATGAGACTGGCTGAAGAAAAAAAAGAAAGAAGTGGGACATATTGGACATCAAGGTGCATGTGTAGAGGGTGCAATGTGTTGTCAAGGGCTGCGAGCTCTGGTTGATTTGGTGCTGGGGAGGTTAAGAGAAGGGAATTAGCTTGTCTGGACAGGTGAGAGAGGGAGAGGTATGGGATCGGGAAATGGACTGAGGCGAGGGAAAGATGGAAAGAGCCATTGGGACACGAGACAAAAGGCTAAAGCCCAATTCTCATTAGCATTAATGCCCATCTTCATTCCATCTCCGCTGGCCTGCTGCATGCGAACATGTAATGGCATTTCAAGGAGATGGGATGGGGGGCTGGGGGGCACTTTGTCATGGGCACGTAAGATTGGGGGAGGGAGCGGGGGGGTGGTAGGGGGCGGTGGGGACATAAATCTGCCACCGCGCCTCGTTACCCAACACTCCCACCACTCCTGGCGGGTTCGCTAACCCCCGCCCTTCCCGGTGCTCCTCTATTAATCAGTGAGGAAATATGTAACCAGCGGTCTCCCCACTCTGCTGCTCACCAGCACAGAAGCTCTTAATTGCATGTTTCATCATGTGTTTCATGTTCTATACTTGGCGGCTGGCTGCGAGGCATTTGTCTCGCTGGCCGATGTGGAAGAGGGATGGTGCGTGGCCACGAGTCCATGTGCTCTCTCTCTCTCTCTCTTCTCTCTCTCTCTGTGTCTCGGCACCTTGGAGCGCTAATGTAGCGATCGACCAAAGAGCCGTAGAATTACACATGGAGCCGTGTGGATAACCCTGCCTTGTCCTTCAGCGAGGGGGCTGTACCTGTAGCACACACTCACGCAGTCAGCTGGAGCTGGAATATATATATGTGTGTGTGTGTGTGGTGTATGAGTGTGTGTCATCCTCTACATTTGGATCTGGATGAGTGTGCAGCCATGTGCGTCAGTCTTTGTTTCTGTGCAAAAAAGAAGAGTTGTAGTCTCCACCACCTGAGTGCTTTCCAGCTCTACAGGGTGACATGAAGCGAAGAGTACATGTGGGCGATGTCTCCTCAGGGAGAAGTCCCTGCCGCTTCATGGTACCATCGCTCAAACAAACAGCTGTCTCTCTACCTCCCCACTTCCCTCCATCTCATGAGCTCAATCTGCTGTACAGCTCCCAACGCGAAAATCCATAGGTTGAATTAATGTTGTGTGGAATCATCAATAAGTTGGTAATTACTCCTGTAAAAGCTCTTCGAAGGAGTATTGGTGTCTCAATCAGCTGACGAGAAAGAGATGTTCCTCTCAAACTGAGCATGTTATTCCCCTGGGGTTTTTTATTTATTAGTGAAGTTATTCTATCCCACAGTCACTTTCACATTTAATAGCAGCACAGTGCACGTCAGTGATTGCTGTTAAAGTTAACAAATGGTTAATCTGCTGTGTTCGAAATTTGAATTCCTGAAGTTGTAGCCATGTCGACACTAAGCTGGCTAAAGAAACCTTCTCTCTGTTTTGGCTTTCTGTCCTTCACAGCCCAAACCAGAGCTTTCTGAGAACACTCTTCAGAGTAGAGACGTCGGAACATGCCGGTGTTGCGTTGTAACTTAGATGGCAAAGACGGACAGTTAATTGAAGCATACATAATTATACTTGTAAACAAATATATAATATGACTTAGTATGATCAAATAAAAACATGAGGTCCATAAGCAACAAAATTCTGCATAAATAATAGAATTAGTCAGCAACATAAGTGTGCAACATAGCTAGGGCTGACCCGAATGCTTTGAAGCTTCGATCATTGCCGTGGTAATCGACCTCCAAATCAGTATTTGAATGCTTCAGGGTTTTTTTTTCTGTAATAAAAAAGTATAAATCCCAAATTAGCACATAAAATACAGACTAATTTACAACATTATTCATGTTGAACATGAATTATTATTAGTCATTCTCAGACGGATGTCACTGTTTGTTGTGTGTAGAGGTGTGTGTGTGTGTGTGTGTGTACAGTAGTGCAGCAGCGACACTGAAACAGGAGATGGAGACAGACAGAGAGAACATGTCATGCGCTGCGAAGCTTCAAATACCTTTGAACATTTCTCAAGAAGCTTCGAAGCCCAAAAATGGTATTCGGGACGGCACTAAACATAACTAACGCCGTGTTTACACTGTATGGTACAGCTTGGCTCGGCTCTACTAACTTTTTGTATCAGGAGCTTTTCTCTATTTTGTTTTCCACTGCGGATAGGACCCCGTCAGTGTAGGTAGGATCCTCTGCTGATCGCTGTAGCACCGCTGCTTTAAACTGCTGTGATATCATCTTCAACACGACACTCGCTGAATCCTTTCATCAGCAACCAAACAGAGGAACGTCAATTGTACGGCGTAGTGTACGTAATGTACGGCATAGTGTATGTAATGTACGGCGTAGTGTACGGCGTAGTGTACGTAGTGTACGGCGTAGTGTATGTAATGTACGGCGTAGTGTACGTAATGTACGGCGTAGTGTACGTAATGTACGGCGTAGTGTACGTAATGTACGGCGTAGTGTATGTAATGTACGGCGTAGTGTACGTAATGTACGGCGTAGTGTACGTAATGTACGGCGTAGTGTACGTGATGTACGGCGTAGTGTATGTAATGTACGGCGTAGTGTACGTAATGTACGGCGTAGTGTACGTAATGTACGGCGTAGTGTATGTAATGTACGGCGTAGTGTATGTAATGTACGGCGTAGTGTATGTAATGTACGACGTAGTTTTGCAGACTGCCTTTTTTTTCTCAAATTTGTTTTCAACAACACACAAATGTCCAGTTACTTTTCAAGTATCAATATAGAGTCAATTATACCATACATTGAGGGGAAACCCAATACGTACATAAACAATGCAATAAAAAAAAGACATAACTAGTAATGAAACAAACAACATACCAACAACAACAAAAAGTAGACATAACTAACAAAACAAAACTTTAAATAAACCGACTGACATTTTTTAAAATCTGGGTCAAGTGAATAATAAACTGTGGTCGCTACTGACGGTAGCTTGAATATTTAAAAATGGCAGGTATGTATAGGATGTCCCATGTCGCGCTGGTGACAATTCTCTCTGACCAATCAGTGGTCTGCAGTGTTTTAACTCCACCTTGTAGTATCGGCTCAGCTCACAAAAGTACTAAATACTTTTGCGAATGGATGCTGTGCCATGCAGTGGAAATGGGGCAAAAGATTACATTTATATTAGCCCGTCTAGGGTTCATGAAAATCTTTGTTCTCAGGTTCCTTCAACAATGCTCATAAAGAAAAGTACATATAAAAGGAGAAATCACACAAGTAAAAGTAAAATGATAATGTAAGGCATAAAATAGTACAGTTAAAATAAATATTAACACAAGTAAATATCAATTATAATGTAAATGTAAATTTGTTATTTTGTTGATGACAGTATTTCAGATGGGAAAACTGAATGTAAACAAGATGTAGTATGTATATTCATGATGAGAAGTAATATATGTACACAGAGGTGTAAACAGGAATGTAGTATGTGTATGTATATATATACACACATACATACACACACACACACACAGAGGTGTAACATTTTGTAAAACAGTATATAAAGGTCTACATTTTAAAACATCACAGCTCGGCTGACCAAATCATTCTTCTATGGTAGTGACTTTGTCTGATAAAGATGACTTTAATACAGTTTGATTACAGCTTATGTGCTGTATCATATATCAACATTTAAAACGAGTGATCGCAAAGAAAGTTAGAGACAACGGAAAGTCGCTGCCACACAGCTGCCTGTGACTGGGCAGTTCCACCTCCGTTCAGTGTCCTCCTGATCTCTGTTTATCACCTATACACTGTGTTTTATTACAGCCAAATTCACAATATAGTTGTACTCATTTACATCATTTTCTGTTTCTGTTGTCAGACAACGGAACGAGTATGAAATAGTGACAATGACCGCTGCTCAAAATTACTACCTGTTAACCAGCAGTCATTCTCAAGCTGCTGCGCTGCCATGATGAAGTCATATAGGTTAATGCGCCGTGTGCTCGGCTAGATTTGCATTTAAAATGATCAATCAGCAAGAGAGAGTTAGAGGTGACAGAAAATCCTTCTGAACTTTACTGCTACACGGCCCCCCTTTCCCTCGCTGGGCAGCTTACGTCACCGCTTTGCAAAAGCTCTGTTTCACCTGTACGCAGTTAATCACCAAGTCAGCATTTAAAGACTTTTTTTAAGACAGTTTTTGGGTGAGAAAAACACCATTTTAGTCTGAACAGAGGGCTGAAAGTAAACCGCCACAGGGTGGACGTACTCTTAGCTTTTGTCAACGGGTAACATTCATGGGTCTTGATTAAATTACCTAACCTCCAGTTGTCTGACAAAAGAATCATCACTATGCAAAAAGGCCAAGGAGAGTAACCCGGTTGTGTCTGTCTCACTCCTCACCAGGTGATGCCTGTAATGGCCAATATTATTTATGTGTCAATATAAAGATGAGGAAGAACACATTTAGCTATTTTCCTATTATCGTTGCATTTCAGATTGGACAGAAGTTTTCAACCTGAAAGCACTAGTGTAGAGTCGGACGCAAGTCATTTAACATACGAACAGCACGTTAATCCACCTTAGTGTGGACACAACTTCAATTTGCATCCTTGAAATCCCATTATTAGGAGGAGCTGACAGTTGTAAAGTAAATAATTTTGTTTTACTAGATTTTACTAACCATATTGTTTTAGGTGAGGGGAACATTGTAGACACACATCTACAGCAGAGAGTCTGTGTATTTAAAGGTTTTTAAAGCATTTACACAAAGACCCAGACATGTAAATTAGATCCCAACTGAAAAAAAGGTTAAAAGAAGGTGGTTAATACCCCAGGGACGACCCCTCAGCACCTCGTCACTCAGCCATCTCCCTCTCATTCTTTGTGTACGTGTGTGTGTGTGTGTGTGTGTTTGTTTCAGGGTGTGTGAGGCTGAGCGGCTCTCATGGGCAGTGCCTGTGGAATGTGTTGTTTAGCCCGACCAACTGAAATCTGTCTTATTGAGCAGTGATAGCCTACAGACTCTCTGGCTCCTCAGGACGGGGAGGGGGTGGAGGGGGGGGCTTACCAGCTGTTACTCGCTACCTGGGCCTTTGTAGGTCTGATGGCTGGTCAGCACTACTTTCCCACACATTGACAACACAGGGTTTATGCATTTTCTCACTCTAAAGTCTCTTTCAGAACGATGGAGTTACTTCAGAAAACCTGTCTTCTTAACGGAGCTTCGGTACCAGGTTTAACAAACATCTAACAACTCAGATTTAGGATGAACAAGGCTTTCTGCAATAGTAACAGAGCTACTGTAGAATTATTTTAAGATTATTGTAACCATGTAGTGGAAAGAAAGTACTTGAGCATGAGTTCAGATTGTGAGTTGTTGCGTTAACATTTCATAAATTAACATAAATTAAAAAAAAATTACAATCCTTAGGGCTGCAACTATTTTAATTCAAAACCAAATAATCACTTTGTCTATAAAATATAAAAAGCTAAAACTCTACAACCAAGCTAGCAGCTCAGTAAAGGCTGCGCTGTAAGCACGGCAATGCTGTGAGCTAACTGCTAATGTCAGCATGCTAACATGCTCACAATGGCAATACTATCATGATGAGTTACAATGTTTAGAATTGACATTTGCTAATTAGCATGAACACAAAGTACAGCTGAAGCTGATGTGAATGTCATTAGTTTTGCAGGTATTTTCTACCAGCCAGCAGGGGGCGACTCCTCTGGTTGCAAAAATAAGTGTGATTGTATAGAAGTCTATGAGAAAATGAGTCTACTTCTCTCTTGATTTATTCCCTCAGTAAACATTGTAAACATGAGTTTATGGTCTCAATCTCTAGTTTCAAGTCTTCTTCAAAACAGCATGATGTTCATTTAGTAAATTATGGTCCCATTTAGAGTCAAATAGACCATAAAGCAGGGGATGCTTTAGGGCGGGGCTACCTTGTGATTGACAGGTCGTTACCACGGCGTTGTCCGGTCTGGGAGTTGTCCATGTTTTCGTCTTACAACTTTAACCCTTTCACAGTGTGCTTTCAGATCACAAAAGTTAATTGTAATATTTTGGTCGCCTAAAAATGTCTTATTTAGCATTCGGTTGAACTTAACTCCACCCTCTCGTGTCACTTCTGGTTGCAAATAACCAAGATGGCAACAGACAAAATGCAGAATTTGAGGCTTCAAAACAGCAGTCCACAAACAAACGGGTGGTGGGCCGGCTGTGAGCAACTCAATTTACAAAGCAACATATTTTCACATTTGAGAAGCTGTAACCTGTTGATTTATAAACACTACTACATTGAATTGGCAGTGTAAATATTTCAGTTACCACTTCAATATAAAACTGCAAGTGTGGACAGAAAATTAGGAGAGTGGACATTGAACAAATCTATTTGAAAATATTAGAATGTTTTTTTCTGTATCTCCACTATGAAAAACACAGCCTGAAATCACTACTGTTAATGTTTTTCATTTTGAAATAGAACCTTTCAATGCTGGCGTATGTACCTGCATCTACGTGTGTGTGTGTGTTTGTGTGAGTTCATATTTGCTCCCTAGCCGCATTCTTCTCTGTCTGACCGAGCTCTGACAGCACAGCAGCCTGCAGAGGCGGGAAGGGAACACCGAGTCCTGAGTGGAGATACGAGGCCAGCCAGTCAGTCTGTGTTCAGGGGCGAGGGCCTGACCCGCCAGGACCCATAACTAACTGATATGAGCCCGGGCCAAGTGGGCCCAGACAGCTGCCAGACTGAGAACAAAACAGAGGAGGAGGGGAAGAGGAGGGAGGGAAGGCAACAGAGAGCCAGAGGAGATATGAACAGAGAGGAAGCCTCAGTATAGACAGAATAAGGGACAGAGATAATCTAAAGGATGGTCCCATAGATGCTCAGATTTTTTGCTGTGAGGCATGTAGTGATATCCGAGACTTCCCGTTGCACTAAATCCCTTGGTGGCTCTGTCCCATATACAGTAGAAGTAGGAGGAAAAATGTTTGCCATTGTGATTCAAGGATCATTTTTCTTATTTTTTTTCTCATGTTGTGCTCAGTATCTAGTGAAAAAGATCAAATGTGTGCGTAGGGGGGACTGTATATTCCTGCCGTTTAGGTTCATAATTTCTTCTCCAGTAGGCTCTTGTCTCATTGAACTCTCATTTAATATAAGATGTTCGTGTTAGTGGCACAGGGTGCATCCTTTTCACTTACTTCTCAGTCTCTTGGCAGCTTGTGAGATTGTGTACTGCCTGCTTTACTGATGTGGCACCACACCGGCAGCTTGTATCATTAAAGGAATAGTTTGACATTTTGGGAAATATTCTTATTTGCTTTTTTGGTTAGAGTTAGATGAGAGGATCAATACACCTCTCGTATCTGTATGCTAACACCTCTTCCTAATGCGGGGTACACACTACGCGCCCTCCCGACAATCATCAGCAAAGCCCAGATTTTTTTAATGGTTCTAAAGATGATCTTTCCAGATATTCCTGTGGTGTGAGTTATGTTAACAGTGTTTTTTACATCCCCCAATCGGCTCAGAAGTCCATCCTGGCCACACCGATCTCAAATCGTAAATATTAAACGTTCTGTATTTACAATCGGATATCCTGTTGTGTGTGGGGAACCCCGAGGACTGCCGATGACACAGTTATGTGGGAAAGAACGATAGCCAATAGAGAACCAAGCTGACTGAAGAAGGAAGGACAACCACCTCCGTCATTGCGGTCGCGGATGACGCATGAGCTAATGCAAAACGTGAAGCATAAAGTAGTAGTGAGATGGAGCTCAGAAATGGAGGACAAACTTGTTGATTTGTAGCAACAACGCAAATGTTTATTTAACGTGTCTCCATGACTTCATCCGTCCATCCTTCATGAATTTTCAGTACAAAGTACAAAAACTAACGTAGCTAATTCTTCCTGCCTGTCGTCCGCCATGTTTGTTTACCCTGAAGTCACGTTTGATTGTGAGTGATCCCGCGAGATTTCTATTTTTTTTAGTGGGGACTCTTGTTCATGAATTAATCTGTTAGGTAGTGTGCTGTTTTAGCCAAATCGTTGCTCTCCACACACTATAAAAACGAAAAAAAATCTTTGCAAAGATTGAAAAATCTTTTAGTGTGGGACGGCCTTAACTGGACGTGATGCGAACATCAGATTGTCTCAGTTTTCCAAATGAAGATATCCTAACCTGCTACATGTGTCAGCGAACAGGCAAAGCGACGTGTTGCTTATTTGACAATTGCGCGCTCTGGCTCTATTTATGCAAAGTTTCACGCACCTCCAGCCTATTTTCACTGGTCAAAATTACTGACAGTTAATCAATATCACTCTCTCGATGTAATAGAGAGCGTCATCGCTCGTAGTATATCTGGACAATTTTTTGCACTCCATTCGCCAGAGTTTGCTCAGTCGTGGCATTTTAGGAAGAGGTGTAATGCTGAGTTCCATTTACCTCGGAAATCAAAAGTCAGCTGGGAATGACGTCACACCTGAGTTGGCTGCGTTCCAGTACAACAAGTCGGAAAACTTAATGGGGTTTGCCGTACACAGGTTTGCCATTGTCAGCAATACCAGTTGATAACAATGCATTACACCGGTATTTTACACATACAAACACCATAGCAACATAGTCCACAGATAGAACAGTACTCTGTGTACGACTGATTTAATGAGACACAATTAAGACAGAAGTGCTAGCTATTACTACAGCTGTTTTACAGCTGATGCCTGGAGCAGCCATCTTGGATTTTTGATGTTGGGGTTGGTGAGGTTCGCCCGACTTTCTGAGTCCGAAATCCGACTTCAGGGGGTGTTTCGGTTGAAATCTCCGGCAGGGAACTCAGAAATTCCGACTTCCCAGTTCAAATGGAAACCAGCATTAATATCAAGGTGGAGACGGTTAGCTTAGCTTAGCGTAAAGACTGGAAACACAAGGAAACAGCTAGCCTGGTTGTGAAAACCGAAGTGTATAAATAATTTGTAGTTTTACAACGGTTCATGTGTGGTACTTTTTCTTAGCTGGGCGATATAAGGCGTTAATAAGTGAGCTTTGGAGTTGCTGGTACCTTTGGACAGAGCCAGGCTAAGATTTCCCCCATTTCCAGTCTTTATGCTAAGCTAAGCTAACTGGCTGCTGCTGTTCATATTTAAGGTAAAGAGTGGTATCAATTGTCCTCTAACTCTCAAGCAAACTTTGACTTTAATTAAGTTTGATTTTCTTTGTGTCAATAGTCCAGTTTTAGGCGCATTTTGTTCTTTCGCTGGTAGTTTTATTAAGCTTTAGCAAAATACCACTGTGTACATCGGTGTTCCATGGGCACCTTGTGATTCTTAATCTTTCTTTATCGCTCAACAATAACCTTTATATGACACAATACACCAGAGATGCCTGAGAGAAGAACATACTTGTTTTTAAGAGAAAATGCATAATGCAGGAGCGGAAAGGAACGCTCTGCCTTTACTGTTGACGCCAATTGCAAATGTATTCACAAAGGCACAAAGCACTCAAATATACGCCAAATATAGTGGCTGAGAAAAGACCATTTGTGCGCTTATAGTCGAGCTCTGATTTGTTTCGCTTGTTCCTGTAAACTGTGAATGCTGCATTCAGAGGTCATGATGAAGAGCTTCTCATATTCAGTCGCAATCCAGTCGTGGGTTGAAAGAACATAAACGGAAATATTGTTCTTTTAATGCCCTGCTACTATGGAAAAGCTGCAATGTGCAACGTTATATTGCCTCTGTGGCTTTAAGTCTGTCTGTAGATATGAAAACAATCACTTAAGAACATGACAGTTGCTGCTTACACCGCATGTTCCTCATATATTTTTCCATATATTTCCATATTAATGAGAGAAACTTTTGATGCTGTAAGAGCAGAAAAATGTTAATACCACACGTGTGTTTGTGGACAGCAGTGTTTGCTGATTAATGTTTAATTATCTTAACATAATTAGCAGAACTAGTTGTTTCATTTATCAAGATGATGATGATGGCAGGACATTAATCAGCTACATCCTGTTTTAGTTTGTTTGTGTGTATGAGTCAACAGATCTGCTAAAGAAAAACAAAATAGTTTCCGTCTTAACATTAAAAGCTGTGCTATATTCCATCCTCTGTGTGCTATAGCAAGTAAAAGTGAGCCTGGGTTGAGTAACTCTCAACCATCAGTGTCATATGAACATTTGATGAGTTGGTACGCTTGCCTACGAGACAGTCACCTACACACACAAATACCAGCCAGATAATACAGCTCCTGCATTGTGTCTCGCCATCACAATGGCGGTGGTGTGTGTGGTCTGGCCTCAGTAGCCTGGCATATGGCCTGTGACCCCGTAGCCCCTCTGTCTGTGTCATTATGATACCGATAGTGTGGCTGTGAATAGGAGCCAGCCAGGACTCAATAGAGCGGACTGGGGCCGTCGCATAAAGGCCCTCAGCGTCTGTCTTTCACCGCAGACTGATTACTGGCTGCGTGTGTGCATATACATGCGTGTGTAGACAGGACGATATAATGAGGTGCCCTTGTATTATTGATGTTCTTGCTTTTGCTGCCTACCTGCTGTTGAGTGGGTTTGTGTTGGCTTCAAGTAGGCTAGGAAAAAGCATTTCTTTATGTAGACACTTCAGAGAGGAGCGCTACATCTGCTAATAAAAGGAGATTGTGTGAAATAGAGCTTTTACGATTAGCCGATCTATCATTATAGTCATTTTTTCAAGCAAAAATGACGACCATTATATGAGTCTTTCTTCTCAAATGTGAGGATTTTCTGCTTCTTTTTGTTTTATATCATTGTAAAGTGATCATTTTGGACTTTTGAAGAAGTAACTTTTGGCTGTCGGAAATTATAGTGGGCATTTTTCACTATATTTAGAGCTGCAACGATTAATCAATTAGTTGTCAATTAATTGGCAACTATTTTAATAATTCATTAATCGGTTTGAGTCATTGTTTAAGAAAAAAAATGCTAAATTCTCTGATTCCAGCTTCTTAAATGTGAATATTTTCTAGTTTCTTTCCTCCTCCATGACAGTAAACTGAATATCATTGAGTTGTGGACAAAACAAGACATTTTTTCACCATTCTCTGACATTTTATAGACCAAACAACTAATTGATTAATCGAGAAAATAATCTACACATTAATCGACAATAAAAATAATCGTTAGTTGCAGCCCTGTTCTTCTTATACATCATACAGACATAACGATTGATTTACCAATTCATTTGTTCCATAAAATATCAAAAAATATAATATCACAGTTCCCCAGAGCCCAAGTCTTATTCAGATCGCTTGTTTAGTCCAAAAAATATTGAATTTATTATCATAGAAGACAGAAAACACTTAAACCTGCAGTCGGCAGAATGTTTTGGCAAATATTCCATAATAACCTTTCAGCATATTATATAAGTGTTCTGAGAGATAACTAGACTTCTGCTCCTCCTCATGGCTCTGTTTTCAGGATTTAAAATATCTAGCCTGTGACGGAAGACTTTGGCCAATCACAGGTCATTTCAGAGAGAGAGAGCGTTCCTATTGGCTGTGCTCCAGCTGGTGGGCGGTGTTTGGTATTTCCTCAACAGATCTCAACATGGCTGCCGGGTCACAAACTTTCTCATTTTATAGCTAAACAGTACACTACAAGATGATTCTGAAAACATTTGAGGAGAGAAATAGGCATTACAGTAACAGAATTATGATTCATATTTGATCAGTGCTGCCTAGTTTGACCGTTTGATTGGAGTTTGCGAGTGACTGGCAGCCGGCTCTCATAGACGGCAGCTGGACGGCAGACTCCAGATCAGCTCTGATTGGTTGTTTTCCTCCAGTCTATAAAATCCTGCAGATGCCGTTAGGAGCACCGGAGGACACCGGAGGACACAGAGGACACAGAGGACACATGATTTTTTTCAGATTACCTGTCTCATGCACTACTGTCAGGATATAGTGACCGTTTCCTCCACTTTCTACCCACTGCAGCTTTAAGTCTTCCCAATTTTAGAGGCTGGAACTTGTGAATTTTTCCCATTTTTGCTTAAAATATTAAAATGATTCGATTATCAAAGTAGTTACAGACTAATGTCCAGTTGATTGACAAATTGCTTAATCAATCAATTGTTTCAGCTGTAAAATTCATATATTCATATATATATATATATATAACATAGAGTTGGGCAATAATATTGATGTAGTTATATGAGACTAGATATTGTCTTAGATTTTGGATATTGTAATATCGTAATGTGGCAAGTGTTATATTCCTGGTTTTAAAGGCAGCATTACAGTAAAGTGATGTCGTTTCCCCATGTCGCCTTTACCCTCTTAGTCATTATATCCACATAACTGATGATTATTTATAAAACATCTCATTGAAGAAGAAGAAGACATAGTTTATTGATCCCTGAAGGGAAATTCAATTCATTGAGTTGTCTCCATATCGCCCAGCTCTAACACAACATAATAAATATGCAGAAGATAGTACAGTCCTCATGTTTGTTGTCTCTTTTGTCCCGGTGGATTAGCTGCGGGGACATAATCAACACTGAGGCCCTCCAGTATGAACTTGATAACCTCTCCCGGTCCAGCTCAGTGAGTGTTTTGTCCATTAACAGGCCGTGTCATGACAAGCTGAAGCTTGAAGGGCTGAGTGGCTATTACCAAGTAATCAGGTTACTCAGCACTTCTCCACGGGTCTAAACAATAAGGTCACGATGGCTGACAGACTGCTCTGTAAAGTTACACCCCCTATGTTTGGTTCCCGTTTATTAGATGGCCTTTTGTTTGTTCTTTATGTATTTCCTCGTTGTGTATTGAGGTCTATTTTCTCATTTACCTCTGGGTAGTTTCTGAACAAGCCCCCAGCGACAGTCGGACTGTAGCTGTCGATATCCAGTCGCCTGCCGGGGTCTTGAGGTGACGTTAGCACATTAGCCGTCCCTTTAAGAGGTCGGCGGTCGGACCGCAGAGCGATACCTGTCCTCCCGCAGGCCGCTGTAAGCAATTTCACCTCACAGACAGATGGAATTACATCTGCCAGGCAGTGAGCTACTGTATCTGATGAAGAGTGATTACTGAGAGGCCTGAACAGGTTAACCTACCTGTATAGTAGCAGAGATGTCACTGCGCTCTTCACAGCACCGTATAAATATCCAATGTTGGTTGAAGGCAGTGTCTCGCTGGTGTTGTCGTCTCAGACCAAGAATAGCACAACCCCCTCATTAATTTCAATGAGATGCTGCAGACATTACATAAAAACAACATCCTGCTCAACTTCTGTCACAACAATGCAACGTCAACAGGCACTGTAGTCACCGATCCTAAGTCCCGCCCCCCTTCGTTACTGTTGCTAGGTTGGACAGGCTTGACAAAAAGAAACATACTTCAACATACTTCAGGTCGGCACGAAGCAGAGATCATATGAACAAAATCAGACAAAATCATGCAGGTTCACCAGAAACATCACCAGAGGTGGAGAGCTCTGCGCCCAGCAGCAGCAGCAGATCCTCCTCCGACCAGGAGCAGAGTTTCGCCTCGCTGCTCTGCCGGTCCACGCTGGGAGCCAACACTGACACCACTCTGCTGGAGAGTCAGGCCGTATTGCTGGGCCCGCTTGAGAGAAGGGAGGCACGGGGAGAACCCGTGGCGTGGGCCTCCGTAGATGGCGCACCAGCATGCACAGAGGCGTTTATGCTCAACGCGTTGTTCGTTGCAATATGCTCCAAAATGCCAGGAGGCGGGCAAACAAAATATTCTGTGGATAAGCAAGAAGTCAACGAGGGGTACCGGAAAGGAAAGTAGGCTGCCAGGCAACAGTATTAAGCACTAAACGCCGACGTACTGCCAAACATTGCATTTATGTACTGTGGTTATTACTGTCACTTACCTCCAAGTCAAAATGACTTTCCGTCTCTCGGTGCTTCCCCTCGGGTCGCCACTCTTTCCAGGAGACCTTTTTATTTTTTAGCTTTCACAAAACGATCCCTCATATTCTTTCACAGCCTGCAGCAAAAAGCCTCTTCTCTCTCCAGTGTGTTGCCTATTTCTTTCCAAGTATTTAATGTCATGTGACTGTCCCTGTGGTCTCTCAGCTGTACAGGCCGACCTGCTCGGCCAGTCTTCCCTCAAAAGTGTCCATGTTGAAATGAAAGACACACGCAGTCGGCACGTAGTTACAAAAAATTCAGAGGTGCTCGACCAAGCACCGCCACAACTTGCGGAACCGTCATGCACCACGCGAAAGCCGCAATGACGTAATTTTCTGCCGTTTGCACCTCGGGCTGGCTTCACTACGGCGACCATAAACCAGGCTTAATGTGTCCGTGAAGATTGGAACAATATATTAGGATAGAGAAAAGTGAACCGAGGTTCCTCCGGGTTCCACGCTTGCTCAACTGTTACCGGAGCACAGAGCGAAAAGGGGCGGGACTTAGGGAGGCTTAATTTTACCGTTGGCAATTGTTACTACGAGTATAAAATGAGTGTCACCATGTTCATTTTCTCAAAGTGAAGCAGGTGTTTCCAGAAGAGATTTTGTATATTCCCATTTAGACATTTTCTCCATAAAATGTCATCAATGTCACCACATTACTCGCTTGTGAATCCTACCAATTTTCTTTCCATCTCTTGCTCCTCTTTTTGTGTGAATAGAAGTTTCCGGAGCTCAAGTTTAAGTACGTGGAGGAGGACCAGCCGGAGGACTTCTTCATCCCCTATGTCTGGTCCCTGGTCTTCAACTCCGGAGTCGGCCTCCACTGGAGCCCGCACGGCATCGAGCTGTTCAGCATGGACTCTGGCTGAAACAACCTGCTGCAGCAGACCTACGTGTGTCTTCATCCCCGTTCAAGACTGACTGTGTGTGTGTGTGTGGGTGTGGGTGTGTGTGCGTGTGTGTGTGTGTGTGTTTGGGTGGGTACGCTATGTGCACGCTGCTTTGAAAGTGCCTCGACCTTGTACAGACTTTCTTTTTATGCAGCACAACCTCTTTTCTTTCCTCATATGATAATAGTTCCTCTGCTTCGACACCGTGAAGCTTCATCCGTGCTGGTTAACAGTTCACACAGTAGCGCTCACTCACTACACTCAGTCCTGTAGGGAGCACCGACTCGACACCTGAGCAACTTCACCTGGTTCCACATCACACGCCGAGTTCTGTAAAACGTCCCGTCATTGTGAGGAGCTCAAGACGCTGGCGATGGATAATCTTATGTTGTTGTTTTTTTCTTGCTTACAAAGAAAAGGTCAATTGAAACACGTGTAAGTGTTACACCGCTCTGGTTCATCTACCGCTGCACCGAATGCTAAGAAATAATACCAACTCCATATTCAAAGACTTGGAAGACATGCATTTAGGAATAACTTATATGATATTGAGTTTTAAGTATCTCATAATTAGCGTTTTATTTTGACCAACATTGTTCTCTGGATACAATGGGTTTGTATAAAAGATTTGTGTTTGTGAAATAAAAAAAAAAGGTCGGAGAAAGAGAGAAAGTGATCTCCAACAGAAAGTCCTCTGTTTTGTTGCATGGTTTTCAGATTTGAGTCCACCACAGCTGCTTGGTGGCCACCTCCAATAACCCACATTGAATTACAGTATAATTAATGCTTCATTTAAGTCCCTGGGTAATATTAGCGCCCCACATCGCTCTTATTCATGTGATTTCATTGTTGCTTCCAGTCCGTTTATTTGACTTTACCCAGTCTTTAAGTGCATCAACCAGGACAAGGCATTAAACCTCCTTGTCCTACTGTGCATAATTACACTTGTCTCTTTGATTTGTCACTTTATTTGCATGTTTAACTCGAGACTTTGTATTAAATTATTTATTTTCATGTATATTGTTTTTTTTACACATTCAGCCCCCCCCAAAATGTAAATGGTAGTAGTACTGAAATGACTACTACTTCTGAAAGACAAACGGTGGTACTATACTTTGATTCTTCCAAGGTGGGAAACTGGCTTTATATTATTACATTATAATATGACAACAGCTGTCATTTTGTGGCGAATATTACTTTGGAAATAGGAGTTTAAATAAAAATATGAAATCAAAGCAACCAAAGTGTCACATGGTTATTCAGCAAAGTCAAAAGGTCGGTGTGGACGGGTGATCACCCTGGAGACTGCTGTACGTTGTCACATAACTTCAGTACTTTAGTTACACCACTTTTTTTTTTTTCTATTTTATCCATATTTTATTTGATTTCATTTGTTATAAAACAAAAAGCAAAAAAAAACCTACTCAACAGTCCAGACATGGGATATGCTGCCTCCCTACCTAGTGGGCTCCTCCTCCATCTCCTCTCTCCTCTCTCCTCCCTCCATCGATGACTGCTTCCCGATAGAAAAGGGCAAACACCCTGAGCCATCTACCAGGCTCACAACCTACTACGCCACTTTCGGAGTTACTTTAACCCAAACCACGATCTTTTCCTAAACCTAACTACGTAGTGTTGTTGCCTAAACAAGTTGTTTTCTGTTAAGACAGAAGTTTATTTTGAAAAGACATTATGCGTTTCATGAGCGGAAACTGACACGTGACAAAATGCACAAAAAATTAGGAATAACTTTTCGTAAGATACAGTTCCCTCGAAAACTATTGGAACAGCAAGGCCAATTCCTTTATTTTTGCTGTACACTGAAAACATTTGGGTTTGACATCAAAAGATGAATATCAGAGAGATCAGGATTTCTGCTTCTATTTCCAGGTATTTACATCTAGATCTGTTACACAACTTAGAATATAGCACCGTTTGTTTGAACCCACCCATTTTTTTTATTACATTGATTATTCAAACAATGTCTACTCTCAGTTTCAGCTTTGGGTTTTGCCTGTACAGACTGCATTTATAGTTTATGGGAGAAAAGCAAGCAATTTTGAAGCTGAGAGGAAATGGAAAATCAATCGGAGCCATTGCACAAACATTGGCCATAGCCAGTACAACCATTTGGAACGTCCTGAAGAAGAAAGAAACCACTGGTGTACTGAGCAACAGACGTCGAACCGGTAGACCAAGGAAAACATCAGCAGTTGATGACAGAAACATTGTGAGAGCTGTAAAGAAAACCCCCAAAAACATCTGTCAGTGACATCACCAACAACCTCCAGAGGGCA
Organism: Sebastiscus albofasciatus; assembly: GCA_916701655.1. Classification (NCBI taxonomy): domain Eukaryota; kingdom Metazoa; phylum Chordata; class Actinopteri; order Perciformes; family Sebastidae; genus Sebastiscus; species Sebastiscus albofasciatus. Next base: position 11,592 of record CAKAOI010050133.1, on the reverse strand, counting down.
GGAGCGAAGGTATCACAATCCACCGTTCGCAGACGACTTCGGGAACAAAAGTACAGAGGCTACACCAGAAGATGCAAAAAGTACAGAGACTGAGGCTCAAAAGTTGTGGGACCAAGTTTTATGGACTGATGAGACAAAGATGAACCTTTACCAAAGTGATGGAAAGACTAATTTGTGGAGAAAGAAAGGATCTGCTCACGATCCCAAACACACAAGCTCATCTGTGAAACACGGTGGAGGTAACGTCATGGCTTGGGCTCGCATGGCTTCTTCTGGGACAGGCTCATTGATCTTCATTGATGATGTAACACATGATGGCAGCAGCAAAATGAACTCAGAAGTCTACAGAAACATTTTGTCTGCCAATTTAAAGAGAGATGCAACCAAACTGTTAGGGAGACAACCCAAAACACACTGCCAAAACAACCAAGGAGTTCATCAGGGGAAAGAAATGGAAGGTTTTAGACTGGCCAAGTCAATCTCCAGACTTCAACCCTAGGCCGACAGACGCACACCGACGTCCCCAGACTGTCGGCTTGGCGAGCTCAGGGCCTTCAGAGGCCTGAAGAGCTAAAACTGTCTGATATTTTAAAGTAAAAAGAAAGAAATGGAGAAAAGTCATTGTGTGTAGCAGAAGTTTTTTGTCATCTGTCTTACCTTATTAATCATCGCACAGCCCCCAAATTTATCCACCCTGGTTGGGAACCACTTGTATTCCAGAGAGGTTGAATCAGCAATCAGCAATAAATACATAAATAAATCTCTGTGTTAATATTCAGATCGTCATGCGTCATGGATAATCAGTAATAAATAGATGAATAATAAATAAATAAACTTCATATACTATTTGTTGATAAGCTGTGGGATAAGCCAATGAAACAAACTTGACTTTCACCTGAGCCAATCAAAAGCTTAAGCCCACCTTCCAGCAGTCCAATGATTGGTCACGCTAGTTGAGATGAAAGGTCAAAGCGGCAGGTTTGGTAGAACCCTTGAACAGAGCGACACGCCATCTTGTCACAGCGTCGTCCTAGCGGGTGCACTGAGGCCTGACGCCGTTCTGTCACCGTGTGGATGAAACCAGAGAGACGTGCACTTGAATTCATTGAGCTGGTGAGTCGAGTAAACTGTTGACATGTAGCTTGAAGTCCACTAGCCGTGATGCTACTTTTCGCTATGTTAAACTCCATTGACTTATGCTAAAGCGTTAGCGAAAGCCGTGTAGATATCATTTGGTTCATCCAAATATGTCAGTGGTTTATATTTCTCGATTTGTCATGGGTTAAGGAATGCTGCTGAGGTGTAGTGGACATGTTCTGCCATGTTGAAGATGACTGTTTTATGTTGCTTTTTATGTATTTCTTTGGATTATTTGTGTAAATTACTGCAGTTTAGTTTCTGACTGGGATATAGTTGCTAGCTAATGTCACAGTTAGCACTAGTTAGTATCTGCAGCTCACAAAAGTCTAGTACATTGACTACAATTGAGTTGCTATTGGTGTTTTTCATTATGCACCTTAACTAACACTACAGTTGAGTTGTACTATGTAGGGATGTCACGATACCAGAAATCTAGTAGTCGATACAATACTAGTGAAGTTCCACGATTCTCGATATCAATTCGATACCACGGTAAAAACAAAACAACAACAAATCCCATGTAATTCAACACATACTCTTTTATTAAAAACATTTGAGCATCACAATAAACAGAGGCATTTAGCCTTTAAGTAATAAATAAAAAGAATTGACGCATTTTGTTCATTTTGGCGTATCAGCGGCATGTTATCAATCGATAGTCAGACGACGGACACTACATACTGACTTATACTTATTACTAAAACAATATAATTTTGAAATGTGAAATTGAAGTGAACTCCTTACTGTATGTTGTACAACAGTCATTGTGAACTGGAGTACCATGTTGATTACATCAGCTGGTGTGCACGGAGCAGCGGCGCCACACACACTGCCACCCGACGGTAAAGATCAGAGTCAGCGCGCTGCACATATTGACCGTCATCTTTCTTGTAAAATGTCCGGTGTAATCGGTAACACTGGTGTTCTCACAAGTTTATTAACTTGTGAGAAATTATCCTCACCGTCACATCTTTACCAACGACCATTACAGGAAAAGAGTACCGTCACTTTTTTAGAATTTGGGCATCGACTTGGTACCGAAGTATCGGTTCTCGTGACATCCCTAGTACTAATGGTATTAGCTCGCTGAAATGATTTTAGTGGTAATTACTAAAACAATATAATTTTGAAATGTGAAATTGAAGTGAACTCCTTACTGTATGTTGTACAACAGTCATTGTGAACTGGAGTACCATGTTGATTACATCAGCTTTATCATATGATCAGGAGTTAGCATAAATGTAACTTTATTCTGACCTTATTTATAGGTCAGGTTTTTCAGTGGGGTCATCTTTTATGACGGCCCAAGACTTCAGAGGACATTTCAGAGTAGAGATTCCAGAGAAACCCTTTTCCAGTACTGGATGGCGAGCCCAGCCCACAAGGTGAAGAACCTGTTGCCTTCAGCCAAAGGGCCGTGACTGAAGAACACACGTATTTCCCACCTTCATCAAGTGCAGTAGGATTGAACTGTACACACAAACACAGCCCTGGACTACATACATACCTTTATTCATATCGGTCCCACACCGGATTGGGAGTGAGAACTGTGACTCTTGCAAAGACTTTGACAATAGCCACATCTTTATTATTTCCTTTATTTTTGTGGGCACTGTTTTTTATTTTTCTTACCGGTCATTTCTAATTGAACGTTGTAGTTGGATTTGCATTGTAACTTGAACTTACCTTGGGTCCCACCTGCTTATCACTTGGTTTACTGTTAAATACATGCAGTTAAAATGTATAGCTGTGTCTGCATCTCTGTTTCACTGTTGTCACTCATCCTTTTGGTTCCCGACGATCCTAAATTCTTCTGAAGCTTGTCCAATCCTTAAAGTTACTAAAGCTTATAAAGCTTATTTCTCACACTGATCTTACTGATAACACGTACTGGTTACACACTACTGTAGACAGCTTCGTTCTGTTTAATGTTGAAGTCATCTGGAAGATATTGACATGTTGACTGACTCAGTTAGAGTAACCAGACTTCATCCTTCGCTCATTTCAGCTACATTGCTTTCTTACTTCTGCACAGCAAACAACACAAAAGAAAAATCATATTCTGTTTATATCTGCATCACAGAATATCGATAAACGTTGGCGCTGCTTGTGTCTCTCATGTCTCATTGTTGCCTGTTGTGGTCATAGCTGCAGAGGCAGCAGAAACAGAGGCATGAAACCAATTTAGGGGGGAAAAGTTGATGGCACAATGGCACCCACTGTGTCGCCGGAGCTCCCACTTCCCGAGAGAATTTCATGCCTTTCGTCTCTATTGTATTGATTTTCATGCCTGAAATTCTCTCATTCTCAAGGACAATATAATGGATGCAATTTGATGCAAAGAATGGCCCATTTTCAACGCGGGGTCGTCGGTAGGTTACAGTGAGGCAGCGCGCTCGAGGACAAATTATCCAGACTCTCTGCACCGACGCTCACCTGCTTCCAGCTCTATTATCGCAGTGCCAGATGGTTGAGGGGAGGTTTTCACAAAGTGACATGGCCCTCCTTGTTCCATCATGGTGTGGGGGTCACCTTACCATGGGCTCCCGTTTCAGGTGACAGCAGGAAGATGGATGGGGCAGGGGATTCTGGGATGGGTAGTTCATTTTTTCTTTTTTACAGGCTGGTACATTTTCCTCAAGGTCTAGGTGAGGTTGTGTTGCAGCGTGGGTCCAGATGCAGGGGTCACACCCAGATCAGCGTCTATTGAGTGATGTAAAAAGTAGGGCACTGGAGACCAGTTTGCTGAAGTGGCTCTGTACTAAGTACTGGTAGCCCCTAGTGACACGGAGCTCATTAATATGACAGATTACCATGGTAACGATGGAAGGTCGTTAGGCTCAATGGTTTTAGGATTAGGTCACAGCAAGGGGGAAGCTCGTTCACAGCATGAGAACAGCACCGAGAGTTAGATAGAAATATAAAAATAAACACAGATAACGTCATTCCTTCCTACAAATCTTCAGTGGAATGAAAACAGAGTTTCAATGGGCTGGGCTGTCAATGGAAAATAGATAGAAAGAAGAGACAGACAGGCTGTATTGTGCTCTTGATGTCTGAAAGATATCAGAGAGCCTAAGTTTAGTAGTCACGGGTTACAGAAAGTGAACAATAAACAGTCACATACTTCTACTGAAGCTGTTCTCATTTTATATTTTACACTATTTTTTATTTTTTAGTTGTTGAGTGACTTTGCTCAAATACTTTCCATGTCACCGGTCATTGACCTTTTTACATGAAGCTGCTTAAAGTGACTAACTGAAATATCTCAACAACTATTGGATAGATTGCCATTACATTTTGTTCATTGTCCACAGAGCATGAATCCTACTGACTTTGGTGACCCCCTGGCTTTACATGTAGCACCACCAGCAGGTCAGAGTTTTCACTTATCTTGTGAAATCATCATCTACTGGATGGATTGGCATTATTAACTATGAAACTAGTTTTTGTACGGACATTCATGGTTCCCAGAAGAGATATCCTGTGCTTTTTTTAGCGCCATCATTAGGTTGACATTTGTGGTTTTGAGTGAGATATCCCAACAACTATTGGATCAACATTCATGTTTCCATGAGGATGAGCTGTAATTTGGTGATCCTCTAACTTTCAATCTGGCGCTAACATAAAATTGTATTTGTCCAAAGGCTATCCGTCAAACTATAGTGTGCTGCAGGGATGGTGTATCTTTGCAGGCCAACCAGGAAGTTAGCATTGCCTGCTCCCTCAACAAAAACCCAATAGGATTTTTGCATTGGATTTTGGATAACTGCAGAAAATAAGCTCCCTGGCAAACAAACGTTTGTGATACATTTCACGAATCACGAATGAACACCACTTTTATGGTTTTTGAAGCATAAATGCAATTGCCCGAAGTAAAAAGCTAACGTTAGGCTATAAACAAACTACACCATGGTTGCACGACTTTGACGTCACCACCACTAAGCTGAAGGCGGACTAGTGTTCGGCGTGATGATGTTTGCTAGTCTCTTTTAGCCACTTTTTTAAGACACGTAAAAGCTTCAAATTTCACAAGTGGGATATTTCTTGAAAAACATTATGTTGTAGAACAAAACGTTAAAATCTCTTACACTTGTGTTAACCACAGAACTTATTTCAGGCATCTAACTAAAAACCCATTCAAAAAAAACATTGACTTTGAGACTAAGCTGAGCTGGAGAACATGGTTAACATTCTACCTGTTACATATGAGCATGTGAACATTGTCATTACTAGCCAGTTATCATGCTAACACGCTAAGCTAAGATGGAGAACATGGTTAACATTCTACCTGTTACATATGAGCATGTTAACATTGTAATTGGTAGCAAGTTAGCATGTTATCACGCTAAGCTAAGATGGAGTAAACGTTCTACCTGTTAGCATGTTAACATTGGCATTGGTAGCGTGTTATCACGCTAAGCCAAGATGGAGTAAACGTTCTACCTGTTAGCATGTTAACATTGGCATTGGTAGCGTGTTATCACGCTAAGCCAAGATGGAGTAAACGTTCTACCTGTTAGCATGTTAACATTGGCATTGGTAGCGTGTTATCACGCTAAGCCAAGATGGAGTAAACGTTCTACCTGTTAGCATGTTAACATTGGCATTGGTAGCGTGTTATCACGCTAAGCCAAGATGGAGTAAACGTTCTACCTGTTAGCATGTTAACATTGGCATTGGTAGCGTGTTATCACGCTAAGCTAAGATGGAGTAAACGTTCTACCTGTTAGCATGTTAACATTGTCATTGTGAGCATGTTAACATGCTAACACGTAAAGCTAAGACGGAGAACATGGTAGACATTCAACCTGTTTCATATGAGCATGTTAACATTGTCATTGTGAGCATGTTAGCATGCTGATGTTAGCATCTTTAGATGCTCAAAGGTTTAAAACCCTGAATGTAACAAGGTGAAAATACAAAAGCCCCACAAGTAGCCTATTCCCAAAAACTGAACCAACAACATGCTAAAACTGTTTTTATTTGTAAAGCTTGAACAGTAACAGGGGTAGGCCTATACTGTGTCTTTTTTTTACAAAGTTGACATTTTTGCCAGAGGGAGACAAAGAGGGGAATCGAAAATGGAAAAGGTTCATCCCCTGGGGAGCATGAATGTGCTCGTTACATTTCATGGCAATCTACCAAGTACATTTTGATGTTTCTTATGTACAAGTAGATATTTTGGCATGATGGTGAAGCCTGGTGAATATTTAAGAGGTGACCAAATACACAGATATCATTCTTAATGGAATCCATGAACATCCAGACCACATTTAAAATCAATCTCAACATTCAGTCTGAGATATCTCATTCCATCCGTTTGGCCTTGGCATTCTTATATGTAGACACGTATGCAGATCTTTTCAAAATTGTTTCACATTAATGGCCTATAAAGAGAACTGGGTCACTGAGGCCTCCAGCTACTTTCATAAAATGTCACAAATTGAATCCCTGAACAAAAAAACAGACGAAAGTAATTGAATGTAAAATGACCTGTTCTAGACCGAGTCCTTCACTGGGTGAAAAGTTAGATATAGACATGAATCACACATTGAAAAGATGTTTTAACAAACCCCGTCAACTTAGAGAAAACCACATATACAAAGAAGAGGTAAAGAAATGTTCTTGCAGAGAAGGAGACATGAATAAAACACATTTTAGTGTATAGCAGCAAATGTTAAACTCATGTCTCTCTTAGCCAGCCACTTCAATGCACTTTATAATTGCTTGCGATGGTTTGCTACATATTAATTTTTAACAAGTACATAAATGTATGATAGGGTATGTAGGGGTGTAAAAAAAACATTGATGCATCACAATGCATCAGTCTGAGTTTGATCCATTTGAAAAGTTTGGATCGATTGAAAGTGATTAATATTGTATTACGGTGTTTCTTTCTATTGATTGACTGCTGTCTGCAGGCGGCGATGTGTTTCTGTTCCAGTTTCCATCTCTCACCTAACTGAGCTGTTGTTTGACAATGAAATTTTGACAATACAAACAATACATTTTGAAATGATCTAAACTGATAAATCAAAATGATGCAGAGCTGCTGAAAGAATCTAAAAGAATAATCTGAATCTTTCAATTGCAATATCTGCTATGATATAAATATCTTTTATTTTCCTCCAGGTTTTTATATGATGGGGGTACTACAATACATTTAATTTCTATACTAAATGTTACTGCTGTTTTGTTTAACCCTTTGAACTCTGTAATAAAAATGGTCCTTCAGTGCCTACATTGGTATTTTTGCTTATTGTAATGTCATTTCTTGGAGTATCTGCAAATGCTTCATATCTCTAAAAGCTGTACAACCTAAGCTACAAGGTTATGTCAGTCAATAAATTATAATAATTGTCAATCAATTCAAATATTCAATCGTGATTAATCACATGATTGTCCATACATCCAGCTATACGAATGATCATATATATATATGTCAAAAAAAATGTTTGTGTGAGAAAAGAATCGTTTAATCACGATTAATCACAAATTAATCACTCATTTTTTTATCTGTTCAAAATGTACCTTAAAGGGAGATTTGTCAAGTATTTAATACTTTTATCAACATGGGAGTGGGAAAATATGCTGCTTTAAACAAATGTATGTATATATTTATTATTGGAAATCAATTAACAACACAAAACAATGACAGATATTGTCCAGAAACCCTCACAGGTACTGCATTTAGCATAAAACAATATGCTCAAATCATAACATGGCAAACTGCAGCCCAACAGGCAGCAACAGCTGTCAGTGTGTCAGTGTGCTGACTTGACTATGACCTGCCCCAAAACTGCATGTGATTATCATAAAGTGGGCATGTCTGTAAAGGGGAGACTCGTGGGTACCCATAGAACCCATTTACATTCACACATCTGGAGGTCAGAGGTCAAGGGGCCTCTGTGGAAATGGCCATGGCAGTTTTTCATCGTCAAAATTGAGCGCAAGTTTGGAGCGTTATTTATCCTCCTTTGCATTAACATGTTATTATCACGTTAACTTTGACAGCCCTAGTGCCGACAT